>VZUI01003688.1:0-35026 GCA_013401135.1 Cettia cetti
AATATAAATATAAATATAAATATAAATATAAATATAAATATAAATATAAATATAAATATAAATATAAATATAAATATAAAAAAATTATTAACAGTATTTCCTAAGCTTTTTTTTATAAACCAGAGCAGGCAAGTAACATAAGTGACTCTTACCTGGGTTATAAGCTAATTAATGGAGTTTATAACATGCCCAGCCATCATCTTTGTGATCCGTCTGTGGGAACTCTAAAAAATTCCAAGCGAAGGACAGGAAAAATGAAAGACCCCATTTTTCAGAGACTGGCTCTAAACAGAATTCATCCTGTTGGATGGATTTTGAGGTTCTTCTCAGAACTCATATTGGTTCCAGAGAAAGGAAAAACAGGCTCCTGGGGTATTGGAATCAGAACTCAAAAATTTTTAAAAAGAAGCACAGAATTACTGCAGCTTTCGTATGAGAAGCAGAGCAGAAAAAACAACTTACACTAAAGCTGTCATGGAGAATTTCCAGGAGATACAAATTCCAAGAGATGATAAATGGAGAGATTCCTCCTAGATTCCTCCTCATAGAGAGGAATCAGGATGCAAAATGTTGCAAGAAAAATGTAAAACTTTTGGTACCAAAATAAATGGGATCAATTGAGACAGGGATACAGAAGAGAAAAGAAGAGTTTCCTCATTAAATTGAGATACACATTTTTTAACTTTCCTCATTTGCTGCCTATTCAGAGGGGCAAATGCTCTCAACTGATGCCAAACCAAAGTAAATTCTTTTGCTCCTCTTCCTTTAAGATGCTGAGGGAGATGTGTCGGTATCTGCTGCAGCAGAGAAAAAAACTTCTCTCAATAAAGAAAGTGACTGTCAGGGAGGTTGATTATGGGAATGGAGCCTACCTGGGTATGGCTAAGGATCTGGACAGATGAGTCTTCATCTACCTGGGAAACACTAACCATACCGCTTAAGTTACCCCAACCTTCACTGAAATGAACATACATCCATCCGAGTGTGTACCCTGACTCAATCTTTGACTCCTTTGGAGTACAAAAAAAAGTTTCATTTATTGCAAGTAAACTTCAAAAGTTATTGCTCAATCAATGTATTACATTGGAATCTTACTAGGCAACTTACAACATTTATGAAATAATTATATGTTGTTTTAATTTTCTCATTTTAGATTCCTCCTTTCAAACATAAATAATTTCTTGCCTTCTTTCTTCCACAAGCTTGTTTTAAACAAATAAACTTTGGATTGCAGTTGTTGCATCCATAGAATCTTAACGCCTAACCTCAAAAATCTAAATGCTAAATAAAGTCTTTCCCTCCAGAGCTCTAACTATATCCATTTCTCTATTTTATTTCTGTTGGGCTTTTTTTCATTCTTCAACAAAAGAATAAGTAAATCCTCATTACCAAGAATCAAATGAGTCTTGTCTATATAAAGAATATATTGTATTTTCTTGTGATTCTGTGTGTGTGTGTGCAGAACTGCAATGCATTAGCATTCCTGAATACAGGCTTTTTAACGTACTAATCTTAAAAGGTAAAATCAACATTCAAATGGTAATTATTTAGGAAGTAAATTGATCAATTTGTCCTAAGCTCCATGAAGATGAACTGAGGTCAATCCACTTTGCTTATTAAGATTTTGAAGATATCTGGTTGGATTACTTTCACAGCAAGCGCCTGTTTTCTGCAGAGGTTTAAGGAAACCAAAAAAAAGTAAAAAAAAAAAAAAAAAAAAAAAAAAGATGAATGGAGTTTTAATGTTAGACCTGAGGAAAAACAAACTTTTCATGTTAGCACAATTTTCCTGGTCCCAGCAAGATGTCCATGTAAATAACCTCTGTGTTATTAGCTTTTAGTACTACAGTTCTCCCTGTGGTAAAAGGGAAATGGTTGCTAACTAAACAGAGTTGAGTTGTCTTGGTTCTACGGCCTTGTGTGTGTGTGTATATGTATATATGTATATATGTATATATGTGTATATGTGTATATGTATATATGTGTATATATGTGTATATATGTGTATATATGTATATATGTGTGTATATATATATATTCTGAGTTATTCTTAAGGGTTGGGAATGTGTAGATGAGCAGCTACAATCTATATGGAAGAGAGATTAAAGAACTTTGAGGTGAGCTATTCAAAGAACTCTGTTATTTCAAAACTGAGCATAGTAAATTTTTTACCTTAATAAAACATTGTTATTGTTAAATAATAGTCTATGAGTCTTAAAATTATCACACAAAGTGTTAGGGTAGAAGTGCACATTTCCTGATGGTAAATCTCTAGGCCACATGAATTCAAATTCCATAAAATCAAAACTTTTCTTTCCTTCCAAGAAAAGTACATTTTGTAGAAAAACAGACAGGTCAGCATAATGTGTCTCACTAGTGATTCTTTCTAGCTCTTCAGCTTAAAATATCCTCAGTTCAGAAATGGTTCTGTGCAGGTCAAGGAGTTGGACTCAATGATCCTTGTGGGTCCCCTCCAACTCAGCATATTCTGTGATTCTGTGATTTTTTCCCACTGTCTCACCTCTTTTCTAGAGGTAGTTTTCAGATGGCAAAGATTCCTTTGGTCTGAAACATTTATTCTGAGAGTATAATAAAAATATGCTGACTTAATATGGATTTCCCTAATGAGTCTCTGACGTACAGTACTTCATAAATATATGAAATATATACTTCATAAATAAGACCAGTAACTCATTTCATACAGTGTTTTGCAGCTCATCATTGTTCTCATGGTTTGAACTGGTGGCTTGAACATTAATTTCTTGGGGTTCCTGAATTATATGTCTTGGATTTGATTTCAATATCAAGGTTGTGGAAGCCAAAGAAGACTCGTGGGCACTGCAGAATTTTTCAAGACTGAGTAAATTTCACCATTTAGGAAACCAGTTATCTCTGTGGTCACTGAAAACCAGAATCACAGAATAAGATAAGTTGGAAGGGATCCACAAGAATCATCAAGCCCAACTCCAATCTCTGCACAGGACAGCCCCAAGAGTCACACCATGTGCCTGAGAGTGTTGTCCAAATGATACTTGAGCTCTTGGCAGGCTGGTGCTGTGACCGCTTCCCTGGGGAGCCTGTTCCAGTGCCCAACCCTCTGGGTGAAGAATCTTTTTCTGATATTGACCCTGCAGTGTAATCTCTAGGCACCTAGCAGCTTGGAATCTGAAATACTCCTGATCTTCAGTGAGTATATAGTTCTTGTGCTTCATGGAAGTTCAGAAATCTTTTGAGATGTGTAGTTCATGATCATAAGGCCAGATGTATTTGTAACTTCCTTTCAGAGATCAATAAGAAGAGACAATTATTTTATTTTGGAAATGCACATTTTTCATTGGGTGATTTTTTTCTTCCCATGAGGCATTAAGAGTGCACTTTTTTTCCCCTCATGTGTATATAAAGAATATTAGGAAAAGATATGGCGATTCTTCCACAGTAAAAGCAAGACACAGTTTTAGTGTGAATTTTACGGAATTTTTTTCATCTATTTTTGTAGTATAGTCCTAGTATTTGTCTGTCTTTCATTTCTTGCCTTTCCATGAGCTCAAGATGTATGCTCAAGTTTTAAAACAATGTTCTATTTGAAGAAAGACAATAGAATGGAAAATTTTGTGCTATTATAGGGATCCATCATAATGATAACACTTCCATGGAAATTCATAATAGTAACTTCTGGCCTTCTTCAGATGTTTTATAAGACATTAGGATATATAGTGCATAGAGACAGTAGGAATGGATATTCTCGTTAACCGTCTGGACTACACATGTACTGGGTGTTTGTGACTGTGGGGTGAGTTTAAAATATTGATACAATCTTCCCTAAACCTAAATTCCAAAGCTACTTTTCAGTATTTTTAAGAATCAAAACACTCCATATCCCTTGTACAGTTTCACTACCCTCCAGGTTGAATTTTGCTTAATAATAGTGAACTCCTGCCTGGTGGCGACAGGTACATTCCGAATAACCTATGACTGTACAATAAGAGACTTTGGTGAGTAAAGCAGTACAACAAATATTTCTGTGTGAATGTACAGTTGATTAATCACTGGAGTAATGTTTGGAGATTGTCTTTAGACAGTTCAGTTGTAGATTTGAATGTCAGAATTATCATAAGTGAATCCCTCTCCTGTGTAGTGATGGCCTCAAGGAAAGCAACAGGACTAATGGTAAATTCAGTTTTGTACCTTTTATTTGCAAAACAGGTGTTTTCATACAGAAGCCAATCAAAGATTCTCAAGGAAATAAGTTTTGGCGCTCCATGAATGAGGAACTATGGTATAGAGAGGAAGAAAAAATGAAGCAAAAACAGGAACCCAGGAAGAGAATGCGTGTGCATGTGTGCAATGAGCTATGAACGCAGACAATATATGGTTTGAAAAAGGTTACTGAATCTCTGAATCCATCTTTCTACCAGAAGAGTATATTTCTCAGTAGAATTTCATGTGGCAGGAGAGACAGAAGAGAGAATAGAAGAACAATTATGCCATTCTTAGTTGCCATGCAAAAAAATCACTAACTTAACATTAAAATTTAAAAACTAAGGTTTAAGGGAATGCCTGAAGTTTGAATGAGCTGAGTTCCCTTTCCATCCCTGTGTCCTGCCTAACTGGCTGTTGAACAGCAAGAGTTTATTTGGACATTAGAAGACTTCAAGTGAGACAATTCTGACTGTTATGAACAACAACGATCCTCCAGTTTGTGAAGCTAGACCTGAACCACCTCATGCTTATTCATCTTAGAATCACGGAATGTTTGGGTTGGAAAGGACCTTAAAGTTCCTTTAGTTCCAAACCCCTGCCATGGGCAGGGACACCTGCAGTAGACCAGGTTGTTCAAAGCCCAGTCCAGCCTAGCCTTGAATACTTTTAGGGATGAAGCATTTACAGCCTCTCTGGACAACATGTGCCTGTGCCTTACCACCCTTATAGTAAAGAATTTTCTCCTAATACCTAATCTAAACCTACTCTCTTTCAGTTTAAAGCTCTTACCCCTTATCCTATCACTACATGCCCTTGTGAAATCTTCCTCTCCAACTAGTCCTATGGGTATGAGAGATTACTTTAATGGGAAATGTGATTATCAGCTACAAAGAGGATTAGGCACAGCTCCCACTACAACAGAGAGAAAATTTCACAAAGTAATTTGCAAATTGTAAAAACAGTATTTGGAACAATTCTTTGGTTGGAGGACTATCCATTATGAGAAGATCACATGCAAAATGGTATTGACCAGAAAAGTGCTCGGGAATAGACAGTGTTATCTTTTCAGTTCATAGGCTCTTATTTTTTGGAAAAGACTATTGATAGAAGTTATAGGAGTTATTTTGGGTCCTGCCTTTCTCTATTTCTTGTTTAACTTACACTACTAAATTTGGGAAAGGATATTTTGTGTTCTTTGGGAATGATAAGGGTAATCATGTGTGATGTAATGATGTCCCAAGGGAGACGCAGTGATCGCCACTGAGTCGAACTGGGAAAAGAGGAAGTTTAATTTTTTTTTTACAGCTTATATAGATTTTTAAAAAGGAGACCAGATTGGAAGCCTGAGGTTCAACCTCTTCAACTCCACTGGTCTTAGAAAATGTCCATCAATTGTCCTTTCACAGAAAGGTATGTAAAAATATGATAAAGAGTTCTGTAAACATTACTTTGTTTACATGAAATTTCCAACTCCAAGGCTCAAGGCTGGGAAACAAGGCAACAATCATGGGCAAATACGGAAAACAGTGGCTGTAGGAAAGGGAGGATGGAGTTCAGTCTCTTTTTGAAACATCTCTGTAGTCTACCTGGGATACTTTAATATCTATGAAATCATTTAAGTTCTTTCTTACTTTTGGGGTCTTTTTAGGCTATGAATACATCTGGTGAAAAATTTACTTCTATAATCACATTCACTTTTCCTGAACTTTCAAAGGTATTTATAAAGGGCCATTTCTTTTTTATGCGCAGGCAAACTATCAATAACAGGCTGCAAGGTTCTGTCTTGTTGCTGCACCTCTGGCAACTTATTGTACACCTTGGAAAGCTCCCTGTTCAGTTTTCGGGAACACTGAAAGGTACTACAATGTATGGTTTCCAAATTTTCCCAGACAAGCACGGGAGAAATAAAAGGCCTGTTTGTCCACATCATTAAACCACCTTGCAGTCTGGTACACTTGGCAGACTCTTCTCCAGGGAGATTCAGAACAAAAACTGCATGGGTTTTTCTAGGTCAGGTTGGAAGTAGGCTGGCAGAGCTGTGTCAGGCAACTTCTTCTATGTCTTCCTGAACGTGGGGATCCAATCCTGAGATGTTCTCAGCAGTCTGAGTCCCACAAAAAACAAACTTATGCCTATCCTCTTTTCAGGAATGTTATATTCCCTTGCAAATCTGTATGTTTAAAAGTTGTGAAATGTGCACTATGAGTGTTGCACTTTTATTACTTTCTTTACTATCTTCTATTCATATTGACATTGTATGACTTTGTTAATAACATAGACTTGGTCTTGCTGCTTTGACTTTTTCTGAAAGTGAGGGAAAGATATTTTATATTGCCAGAGCACTAGAACTCAGCAGAATTATGTGAAGGACTTTTTTTTAATGGAAAGGATATTATGTACTAGGCAAGTCCTTTAATAATATTGATATTCCTCTTGTGCAGCCCCAAGCCCATTTGTATAATGCCAGTTTTGTATTACCTTGCTTGCTGTTTTTATTATCCACAGAATACAAATTAACCTCTTGTGTTGTCGAAAGACTTGGCAAACATAGCCAAGACTGGGACAATGGGGTGCAGAAAGTATCTTTATTTCAAAGAACTTTGAAAAATTTACTTTTTCTTTTTTTTTCACTCTTTGAGAACCACCTTCCCTATTTTACCCCTTGTTGGTTTAGGCAAAGTCACCTAACGAAAGTAGGTCAAAGTTGGCCCAGATTTTATCATTCCTCATGCTAAGGATCCTGTTTGATTACTTAAATCACAAACAACAGTTATATTGAAAAAATAGATTAACTTCAGCATTATTTGCAATATAAAGCCCTGCAAGAATGTAAAGGACTTTTAAAACAGTATTTAAAACTGAAGAATGTGATTTCTTCCATGAACCTTTATGTAAGATTCAATACGTTTTGTTAGATTTCAGTAAGCTTTACTCTTATGTGTAAAGGGGAATAAGCAAAATCACTAATCAAACCCTTTCAAAGGATAACAATTGAAAAGTGTCCATATTTTGGTTTTAAGTGAAAACATTTGAAGGGCAACTGTGAAAATGTCCATGTGTGAAGCCACTGTTCAAAGCAGAAGCCATGCTTGCGGGTCTGTGTCATGTTGGCTGCCCCTGGCAAGAGGGTGCCAAGAAAAGTCTGTGCTGTGTAGCAGACCCCAGGCACAGGGGCTTGCCTGGGTTTTGTGGGGCACACCTGGAGCTTTGTTGCCTGGCAGCACGTGAAAGCATGGCACTGTTAGAGCTACCCGAGGCTTCTTCTCAGGTACCAGCCCAACCCTCATTCCCTCCCAGCACAGAAGGCCAGCTTTGCTCCCCTTGTGCAGGCAGAAATGTCTTGAGTTGCTTTTCTGATGAGGGCTTTGGCTTCAAAGTGACACAGGCTGTTGAAAAACAACCTCAGTGGGGAGCACCAGGTCTATGGCCACCTTGCTATGTTTTCAAAAGATTCCTTGTACTGTATTTTTTATGCTAAATAGTTTTGACCTTGCTACACAACTGGTTCTGCCCAAGTTCGGACAGGAGGGTGAACAGCTCTCACTTCAGCTCCTTGCTTTAGTGGCAGCAAAGCATGTAAGAAAAGCTGAAAAAAAAAGGGTTGAACCCCCAGACACAACATAACAAGGTACATATGCAACAGGACACTTAGGTATGCATACAATGAATCAGTTCCTTAGATATATTCCTTGAGTGGGGGTACTGTGGGCTTACTGCATTCTCTTTCAAGCATGAAATCTGCCTGCACGCTAATTCTGAGTACCCAAATTAATTAATACTGTTACACAGTAATAGAAATATAAGGGACAAATCAAATATACCTGCTCCTTTCCAAACCAACCCTATACAGCTATTGGAAATGCTTATATAAATATTTGTGTGCTTGTCTGTTTGTTTATATGTGTGCTCATGTGTCTTTAGCAATCCTGTAGAATGATGGACTTTTTCTTTAAAAAACTCGCTTGTAGGCTTTTACTTAATTTATCATGTTCCTGTATTACTGTGGCTTTTATCTTACAAAACCTCATAGCTTATAAATTACCATAAGATTAAACCAGATATTGCTAATGTATTTTAAACAGTTGTTAAATTACCAAAGTTGGTTGATCCCTTCCTTGAAATTTGCTGATCCTAACTTTAAATGACTCCTAGGTTATTATTTATATCTTTTAAATCTTTTATAGTGGTACATGGGTGCTTTTATGAAACCTGGCGTAACATATTCTAAGAACAAAAGCATATTTATGTAAGTAGCACTGGGAGCTGAGTTGGCAGGTGTTTGCCACAAAGTCTTAACCCCTAAGCATTAGCAGTAGACATCAAGTGCGTCCTCAAAAGGTTGTGAGAATCTCTTTTTCTACAGAGAAACTGTTCAGGTTCAAAATGTATTTAACTGGGAAGAATGGCAGGGCTTGTGCTATCATCAAGTTTGTGGGCTACAGAAAGAAATGAGGATTTAAGAATAACACTTGCAACAAATACCACAAACAGAAAATCAAGACAGTTGTGGTGGCCAGGGCCTCTCAGACAAACTGCAACATTATATAGCTCATGAGAGAGCCAGGCAGAATTGCTCTTGGGAAGAAGGCAGTCTCAGATACATAAAGAAGCAGGCAAGGCCATAGTGTCACCTCTTGCACAAACCAGACAGGAAAACTGTCCAGCTAGAGGAGATACAGGGCTGTCCTGCATGAAGAGGGGTAGCAGAGGGAGAAAAGCCTGTAAAAAGAAAAGGACTTTGTCTAAAGCAAGGGTCAGTCATCCTGAGTTAAGGTAATGAAATCTCACAAAGAACTCCGAAGTTTTCCTTGGCTTCTGCTAAAGCCAATGCTTTGCATGAATCTGCTGGGGAAGGTCAGCAAGAAATTAGAGTAACTGAGAGTGGGGTAAGATGTGGCTGGAGATTTCCTTTCAGCTTGTATGCACAAAACATGTTGGGTCCTTTAGCTTCTTCTACATGGGAGCACAGTCCATGGTCCAACATGCTTACCGAAGATTACCAGCAAGTCCTTTCAATAAAAATATTTTCATTGAAACATGTCATTTCACTGAAAACACAATTTGGAGACAGAAAGTATAGCCAATTCAAAAAGATTTTGTTAGGAAAAGTTTCTGGCTCCAGAACTTCACTTTAGAGAAGCCAACGCCCCCACGAGCCCCATGATCTGGTGTTCATAGGCTACTCCAGTGAAGTGAGAAATGTTAATTAAGCCCCTGCTCTCACTGAATGAAATCAGGGTATAATCACATTCTCTGCCTCAGAGGACAGGCTCAGGCTTCACTGCTCAGCTCTGGAGGGAAATGGTTGCTGAGACGTTGCTGTGACACTTCCTTGGAGAAGGTAGGCAGCATTGTATTGACCCTGCAGTATGGCAAGGGAGATTATGGGCTGGAGTCAGCACAGCCACTTCTTGGCTGAATGCTGCACCTGGAGACTGTGGAGGTGGTAAGAGGTCTTTTTTTATTATTTTGTTTTTGTGTTGTGGTTGGGGTTTTTTGGGTGGTTTTTGGGGTGGGTTTTTGCTTTTTTTTTATTTTTTATTTTTATTTTTAAAGAAAAACTTTGGAGTTATTATAAGAGGAGGAATTTTTCCTGTTCTGTTCTTATGGCTACTTATTAGCAAGTGGTAATGTGGTATGTTAAGGGGCTGAACAAAAGGTTCACTCATGTATGAGATGTTAGTGTTAGTATTTTTCTCTGAAAATGGGACTTATCTTCCGGTGTGTTGATAGAGGCTTCTCAAAAGGGCATTGTTAGGCCTTAATTGCATGGAACTGGCATGGAATTGTAGTTCTCCACAAGTCATTCATCTCATATATTTCCTGCAAGTCTCTTCACTGATGGCATACAAAGTTCCCAAGAATCTTGCTCTGTTCTATGACTAACATACTTTCAGTGAAATGCTTATTTTAGGCTTATTTGTATTTTTTTTTCTGTGAGGAAGTACAATTGTTACTTAATATCCACTGCAATTATACCAAGAAAAATACTTATTAAAAACCTTCCGTGTAGTTCCATGTTTCAGTCACCTACTTTTTATTTCATATATCTGCCATCATTCACATATTAAATATCAGCCATGCTAAGAAAAATATGAAAGACATGATTTTTATGGCTACGATTTTACTATGATTTTTAATAAAAATTCCTGCATATATAATTTTATTAGCTTCCATAAGAGTACTCAGGCAGATAACATACAGAGTCTTGCATGCAGTTGTGGTGTCCCATGTTTAAAAAGTGTGAATATAGGGTGGTTGGGAGCATGAAAAGCATGTGAAATGAGAGAAAGCTAGAAGAGCTTGGTTTGCTTGGCCTTCACATAGAGATCAAGAAACTAAATAGTTTCCTCAAGTGAAGGAGGACAAATACCAGTAAGGAAGATAAGCTGTTTGAGTTGAAGGATGATATGAGTGTGCAAACAGATGAAAAGGAATGGGAAGAAATTGAGCCTGGAAAATGAAGGAGAAGTCCTGGGCTTGTGAAATACTGTTCTACTCTGAATGCTGGGAAGAGTGAATATTTAGAGCAAGCCTTTTAGTGGGAGGGGCTTGTCCTTGCCCCACAAGGCTCCCTTGGGAGTGCTGCGGTGAGCCCAGTGATAGACATAGATACTTGTTGTGGGTTAACCCTGGTGGGCAACTCAGTCCCACACAGCTGCTTGTTCACATCACGTCCTGGTGGATGGAAGCTGGGAACAGAAGAGTACAAGTGTGAGAATTTGTGAGTTGAGTTCACAATTTAGGTTAAAAAAAAAAAAAAAAAAAAAAAAAAAGGAAAAGGAAATAAACAAGCAGAAGAAGCAAAATTAGAAAAAAAACCAAAACCCAAGAAAAACAAGAGATGCAAACCCACCCATAATTGTTCACTGCCAGCTGACCAATGCCCAGGCAGATCCTGAGCAATTGCAGCCCTGGAAAACTTCTTCCCCAGGTTTTATTGTTGAGCACAAGGCCATATGGCATGGGGTGTCCCTTTGGTCAGCTGGGGAGCTGTCTCTCAACTTCTTGTGAACTCCTGTCCTCTGGTCAGGTGGCATGAGAAGCAGAAAAGGCCTTGACAGTGTAAGCACTGCTCAGGCATAGCTCACACTTTAGTGTTACTGTGTTATCAACTCTTTTCATCATAGAGGCAAAAGAAGCACCATGCCAGCTAGTATGAAGAAAATTATCTTTATCCCAGAGAAAAGCAGTGCATTATGGATGGATGGATGGATTCAAAAAAAGGGCCTCTCTTATATTATCTAGGTCCTTGGAAGACAATGGCTTGAACTGGCCACATGACACCTACAGTTACCAGCACCTATTAATGGTATGTTATAGAGTTTTAGGCAGTTCTTACCAAGGTAATTGGTGTCCAGTTCAGTACCTTTACACTTTCAACTGCACTATGCAAAGGCAATGAAGTTGCATTTATTTTAGACCAAATTCCCTACTGAGATCAACAGAAAAATGTGATTAAAACTGATGACACAATATGGCCCCATTTGGCCTATAGATTAGCCTAAACAGGGACTAGACTAAGCTTATTTTGGGTTAAATTTGTTCCAATCTCTTTTCCAGTGGTGCTGCTATGACAGAAGAAAAATCTTCTGATTGGATGGGAAAATGCTCCTTGTTAAAAATTCAAAAATTGTTTACATCACAGCAACACTTCAGATACTGGTGTATCTCCTGTTTGAACACACAAGCCTGTGCAATTGCCTTCAGTCTGAGCTTTGCTTTCCCTCCTTCAACCCAAATCCACCAGATTTGATACATCTGTCTCTTAATGCTCTTCTTGAGCATTTTTCCTGCAGGCAGTTCTTTCTAGTTTTGTCTGAGGTGTGCTGGTTTTCTCACCCCTAAGGTCCTGACTTGGTGTGTGACAGCCTCAGAGAGACTCAAGTGGAAAGAGTTTCTCCCAAATCTTACAGCAGTTTTATTATGCCAGAGTAGAAAGGAAAGCACAAAGTGTGCTTTTGCCAGGTTGGGACTGGCTGCTGGTGAAGCCAGTGCAATGATGCCAACAAGGCCTTTCACTTCCAGGAGTGCATTTATACCTGTAAATGTTCTCCTCTTCGAATCCCAGACTTCTCCCACCTTACACCCCCAGAAATTTAGCAAAGTGCATTTATTGTCTCAGGAATATTTTAGATATTTAGCAGATAATTTGATTCTCTGAGAAAGGCATTGACTGCTGCAGCACAGAGGCCAGATCCTCATTGCAGGCAGACAGGCTCCACTTATTTTCCTGGCTCTTCAGATTTACTACTAACACACTGGCAGACAGTAGTAGTGAATATGATGATGTAGTGTTGGAAATAATCCTAGGGTTTAGTAATACCTACACATTGCCAGACAATTATGTCCAAAGAGCCCAGATTTTCTAGAAGTGCTGTTCCACCTCCCCTTCTGTTGGAAACCCTAATTTCCTCCTTGACCCTCTTCTCTAGCTGTCAGCCCTATCATGTCTCTTGTGGCCAGATCAAGGATGTTTAAATATAGATTCAAAAATTTCTGAGGGAGGAGCAACTCTGGCAGGGCTTTGTGGCCTGACTGATCTCACTAAACTACTGCTGACTATTCAGGATCTCTTCCAATACTAGCTGGTCCTTCTTTAAATTTGCCAATGGTTTAGAAATTCAGAAATAAAACAGTAAACAGATGCAATGAAGATTCTGAGTTTTTTCTGTACTGGAAAAAGGAACACTTCCCCCATTTCTTACTCTACCTTTTGCAACTCAGTACAGTCTGGGGTCACTTAGTGAACAAAGAAAGTGCTTTTCTAGACTAGCAGGCTTAGTCCTAACCAATCACAGCACATGGTGTATCTTCAGGGGTATGAGGGAGATCTAGTTCAAGTAAAGGCAAAAAGCAGAGTACTCTTTAAATCTGTATTAGAAGTGGATTAGATGAATCTATCCCTTAGTTCCTTTTTCTAAAATTGCCTTGAGGCTTTTTTTTCCTTTGGAATAATCATAACACTAAAGATGTGAGGAGGTATTTCTAAAGATTTGAGCTTCTACCATGACCTAGAGTGGTTTTATCCCTCTGTAATTAGACAAAATGAAACAGTCCTGAGCTGTAGCATGGCTGTGATGGCCTGGTAAAATTATTAGTGTAGTTGCTGAAATTTGGAGGGAAATCAGAACCTGGTGTGATTTCCTGAAGTGCTCACACATGGTCAGTTCCTCTCATATATGAAGTACTGGTACCGATCCTGAGTAACCACTTCAATCACTTTTATATCCTCAAAATGAGTTTAAGCACTTCTTAGGCCTTGTTCCTGGCCTCATATTCAAGAGTGGCTTTCAATCCTTGGAAGTTTCAAGTAACTTAAGCAAGTTTTGGCAAATCACTAAATTATAACTTCTGTTTTCTTCAGAGAATGGACTGCAGCAGATCTTGCAGATGGACATGGTTGTGTAAAAGCAGGCCTTGGCTACACCATACAATGGCTAAAATCATATACATTTTGATAGCATTTCATAAGAGACAGAAAGCAACAGCCAGGCTGCTATAAATAACAGGAAAGCATAAATAACAAAAAAAGAGAAGACCTAAGAGCTGAAGCAAAATGCATTAGACTTCTGAAACACAAAAGTTCAATACTGTGGTTGTCATTACCACAGGACACTTTTGCCCATGGAAGCAGAAAGTAGTGTACATATGTAATTGTGTAACATTCTATGATGCATATAGCTCTGTAATATGGAGAAATAGTTTTAAGAGACTGATTGTCTTTGAAGTGTATGAAAATAATATTAAGAATTACTTAAAACCCTTTTTGGGGTCAGTTATCTTTGGGAATAACAAAAAGTCCATTAGTGACTACATGCTATACATTGTATTAAATCAGCTCTCTTCTTCTCTAAAATTTGCCTTACCAGGTTTTTTTAGGGTGAAATTCATCCCTAGGCAAAGTATACGTACACAATGTTGAGCCTACCGTTTAATGTAACATCCATAACTCAGTACAAAAAACTGTGCATATGGCCTTGATAGCTATCTACAGTGCACTGAATTTTACTTTTGCATACTGATCCAAGGTGAATGACTGTGTCGCATCAACATTTTATTCCTCAGTGCTTTATTAATAACAAATGAGGGACTCATGAATCCATTCTATTAATTAATTTCTTCTTGGTCTCCTTTTCTTGCTTAACAGGTTGATCTGTCTCCAAAATGTACATTTTCTGCATTCCCATTGGAGTAATGACATCTAGATAATTTTTTTTTACTTTGGAATATAGCCATACAAGTTAAAAGTAAAAAGAGACCTTGTACATTTGAAGACAGTGCTAATGCCATTCCCTGCCAGTAAGTCCGGCTGCTATGAAAATGAACAAGGTTGAGATCTGCCTTCCTTTGAGGTTATTAGACCAAGCATAACACTGACACGCATGGAGACACTTCCCTTCAGCTATCTTGACTTGTATAGGACTTTATTTAGGTCTTGATTCAAATAACCATTTTTTTTCCAACCAATTTAGGGGTTATAATATCTGCTATTGACCTTCTATTACAACCTGTGAACCATTCTGTTTAATGTGAAATTACATCATGTAAGACATTCCTTTTTGTCCATTATCTTGGTCACTGACTTGACAAGGGGCTCAGAGAGTCATGGAAGTATAAATCAGAGATGGGACTAAGAACTGGGGAACTCAGGAGTAACAGGCACGAGACTAGCACTGTGATTCCTTCTGATCCTAACGCCACAGCGAGAGTGCAATGAAGAATGGACATTAGGTGTTCCTTCCTGGCACTGTGTCAAGTGCAGAATATTTTATGCAAATGAAATATCCTGTTCCGAGAAATAATAGATCTGTAGTGATTTCATTCCCATGTTAGAGCAAGGTTTACATCGAAAAGATGGGTTGGACATAACTATGACTACTTGTTGAGCAGAAAAGGATTATCAAGAAGAAATTAATTGTGTGGCATTAGCTAATAGGAAGCAACACACACAAAAGAGAGGTCACAGATTAAAAAATTCATTGATCATAATTGATTATTGTGATTTGCTTAACTGGACTTGGAAATTATGGGAGAAAGTGAATGTCAGAGTGGGGAAGGTAGAAGTCAAGGATGAAGGATATACCATATCTTGCATATGTTAGGCCTTATCCTGGGTAATGTCTCAGGCTGGCAACAGGGTTCTTCCCTCATAACAGAAAGCACAGCAAATCATTGCAAAGGTGGGTGAAGGTAAGAGCAGTGCCAGGAAATAGTATTCTGAATGAAAGATGAGGAGTAGAGCATCACAGTGACTCCCTTGGATACTTAAGGGTCTTTATGCAGTGAGATGCAGTTCAGCCAGTCCTTATCTTCATGAGAAACTTGAAAACACAGATACACTTATCCTATTTCAGGTGTTTTGAAGTACATGGTTTCAGATATTTCTTTTGGGGTGGAATCCTATGCTTTTTACCCTCCTGATTTGGAGTTCAGTTGCCAGTTATTTACCATGTTGCATGTGTAGGTGGGATGCAAGTACTGCTTAAACCTGTTTTCATGAATGACCTTTTCAGTACAGTCCTCAGGGCAAAGTATGAATTAGGAAGTTCAAAAGAAGAATGAAGGGAAGATTTTGCAAAAATCCTTCTGAGTTTCCTCATCTATTCCTAAGCTTTGCTGCAGGCCAGATCATTTGGGGCTTTCTCTAAAATTAGAGGAAACCATCAAGCCACAGTTGCTTGGAAAGAAGCATCCTTCTATGGACTTCCCTCTTGGACTTTTTTGCAGCTTTGCTTAACATTCTTGATGCATCCATATCCCATGTGGGGTGCTGTGATTGAAGCATGACCTGTACTGTGTTTGTATCGACACAGCTTAGCAACTCAAGAGTGTCAAGGGGTCACCATTTTATCAGGTGGTATAAGCAGTGACAACAAAATTTCTACTGTTGACCCTCATGGCATCACAATGTGTTTTTAATAGGATAAACAGCACTACAAAGAGACTTAGTGAAACTAAGACTAACTAACTGGACTACAGACCTTCTGCCAGTCAGTGATTCCTCTTGGAATCATATATAAATTAGTATATAAGTAACAGCAGACTACTATATTGTTGTCAAACCCTGCTTTGAATATAGTGGAAGACCTTCACTTCTTGTGGGAACAGCTCTGTTCTTTTATTTGAAAGGAAATTTGATTTGGGAAGGTTGTTTGCTTGTGTTTTTCCTTACCCTCTGAACCCTGCTGTGAACTGTTCTTACATTCTTTTCCTTAGCAAGGGAAAGAAGCTAGCTGAATTTGTCAAAGATAGCTTCTGTTTCCCCTCCCTCCCCCACTGCTGCTGTTGTTGATGCCCGTTTCCCTCCCAGCACTGCCCTGCCTGCTCACAGGTACATCCACTTCAAGGCAAAGAGTGATTCAGCTGCCTGACTGAACTGAATCCTTTCACTCTTCCTTGTTAGTTTAGCATACAGTCTTAGAAATCCAGTGCATAAATCACATTTTGGATACGAATCAAAACATGTGATTAATACCTAGACATTTATGACCATATAATGTTGCACCACAGTTAACAAGTAACATTTGGCTATGGGGTCTGTGCACCTGCTAAGCAGTAATGTGCTGCTAATGTTTTATGAAGGATCCCAGGGAAAAAAAATACCTCTCTAAGCCAGAGGTAAAGCTTGTGCTCCTGGAATGCACATATGTGGGTAGGAGAGCTGACTGACTGGGAATACAGCCATTTGTTTTCCCAAATTACAAATAATAATTAATAAATAAAATGTTTTCTCATGGTTGTAAGCAGGGAGTTGGGAGAATCACTTGGCAAACAAACTGATATTTAAGCTGTGATTTGTTGAGAATATTTGCACATTACTCTAGAACAGCGGTCCCAGGAGGAGCAATACTAAGCAACTTGCATTTTGTGGACAGGTTTGCTCTCTCTGTTGGCCTTGGTTTTAAGTTTTTAATTTACTGTATCAAGAGGCAATATCAGAAACAACATGTTGCCCATGAAACAAAGATTGGGAACTGTGGCTTTCTGGTCATGTACCAATTTTATTGATATTATGACAGTTTTGCACACTGAAAATGGGGACAAAACAGAGGCTACTTCACTGGGAAACAAAAAACAAAACCAAAAAAATCTGCCATCTTGGCTTGGTGCAGTCTGGATTAAAATATGTTCTTTAGCATTATGAGGGCAAATTCCAGGGATGCTACCTAGCACAGATGGTTTAACACTGCATTGAAAGAAAGCAGTGATTCTCAACAAGAAGTAAAGATGGGCCAATGTCTTCCTTCATTTTTGCGGAAAAACTTCATAAGTCATCTGCACAAGAACTACCTCAAGAATGTCTTCAGGAAAAGTTTCTCTCAAATATTTATAATGGTGTCTCTGCTTGTTGGAGGCATTTGTCTAACCTCTGATATGGTTGGTAACAGTGGTGAATGGTAGGTGGTAGAGCAGAAGATCCCTAGAACCTTGTGTGATGATTGCATCATATGGTACAATTTTTGTGGATGCAGGTGTTCTCTACCTGTCAATGAATGTGGATGTTTGATATCAGGAGGGTGTTTTACTCCTCACAATGACACAGAGAAGATCAGTGAAAGAGAAATAAAAACTGGCTTCAGAGAAACTTACATATTTATGTTGTTGTCTTTGCTACATTTTTCTGTGTCATGCAGCCCTGATCTGGCAATGACAAATAAGAGTATTGGAAGCTTTTACCCACCTGATCCTAGCTAAAATAAAATAAAAAAAAATAAAATTTTATAACATTTTAAAGTGATAAGTGCTGAGATTTGTCAAAAATAATGTTTTCCCCTTCACAGACACTTTCTTGCTTTGATTAATCATCATTTTACAAAGGGAAATATTTTTTAGTAGCTGATTCTTGAATTAATTTTTTCAGTTATGATCTTCCTTGAAAGCCTCCTCTCTCTTTATTTTTCTGTTCCCATAGTTCAGAATAGTTCATTGTATATTCTCTGAAAGCTGTCCAGATTTGCTCTAAGTTAATCAGATGGTGTGTTGTGAGACTGCCTTTAGGCACTCAACTGTTGCTAGTCTGGAATAGGATTAGATTTCCTAACTCAGCTTCTTGAAAACCAAATTTTTCCCTTAGCTTTTTATTCAAGCAGTAGAAAAGGAATCCAGAGGACTTTGGATGAAAAGTCCTTTGGATGAAAAGTCCTTTGGGGGACTTTGGACTTTTTTATGAAAAGCCTTTCAGATTGAAAAAAACCCCCTACTTTGATTGAGAAAATATCTATTGGCTGCTTTTGCAAGTGAATGTGAATGTAAAACTTGGGAGTGCATCTGCACTGCAGAGTTAATTGCAAGGTCTGACTCGAGCGTTGTTCCCAATTGTCTCCCAACCACCTACAAAATATCTAGCTTGGAAGCATTGAAGAACTTCTGACTGAGCAAGCTGCCTCAATATTGTCTATAAGATGGGTCTCAGATGTCTTCATGTGGTGTTGTAGTCCACCCATATTGCAGGAAAGAATGAAGTCAAACCATGAAATTATTGAAGTCCTCCAAAATTTTCTCACAGTTCTCCCATGTATCAAGGAGGATGCAAAGATCCTCCTGCAATTTATCAGGGAAAGTCTTTGAAGCTTCAGTTCTGCAGCACGGAGAGCAGTGGAAATGCCAGACATTTCAGAGAACTGGAGGGCATGAGGGGAATTGTCTGATTGGTCTGGCCTCCTAAAAACTAACTTAAATTTCACCCAGTCTCTGATGCTGGGGAAAACTAAGCAGGAATGAGGTATTCCAGTGCTCTGTTGAGCCATAGTTGTGATTTCTATGACATTCTGGGACATTCTGTAATCAACATCCACAACAAATGCATTGCTCAAAAATGTGCCTCAGGGCTGTCCCAGCAGTTATCTTCTTTAGATGTGCTCTGAATTCCCTGATTGTAGGTAAGGACTGGAGACTTTTCACATAACTCTAAACAACTAAATGGAATAGGAGACATTGGAGTATTTGGTCTGCTGTTTTAGCAGAGGGCTACAGAAGGAGCATTGCATGCAGCTGTGAGGAGAGCTGGAATAAAATGCCAGTTTTTTATTGTGGGGATCATACTCAATGGCTCAACCATGGACTTTCTAAAAGGCACCAAATGGCAGTTCAAAGGCAGAAATAATACATGTGAGAGGAAAAGAGACGCAAGGCACTGTTGTACAAATATTCACAGAGAATAAGTTGGGATGATCTGGAGAGCACTAATTTAATTTTACTACAGCTAATGAGTTTTGTAGAATTTCTGCTTTGGGTAGACACTCCACATCCCCCTCATTTAAAGGAAAAAAGGAAAAGGAAAAGAAAAAAGTCAACTCTCCCACTTTATCCAGACAAAATAGTTCCATAAACTGGGTAGTTCCATGCCTCCCTGATGTCTAAATTCTACTAAATTAGTAAGCAGATTGAATACACAGGCACTGGAAATACAATGCTCTTTCTGCACTAATATTTCAACACCTGTATTGTCTTCAGGTAGTATATATGATTTCAGGTGGCTCATCATGTCAATTCAGGACTTCAGATTCTTAATGTTGATGGCCTGCATGCAGCCTATGTATAAGGAAGGAATATTTCCAATTCATCAATCTCATTACAGTATTTCAGCAAACTGAAGCTCTTGATATTTAGTAGGCCCTGCTCTTAGTTTTTGGGGGAGTTTGTTTTGTTTTTTACTTAATTGGGTAAATAAAGTTTCATTCCACATAATAAATAATTTTCTCCAGTTTTATGTAGGTGTAGCAGACAGCAAATGTAGCTTGATCTACTGTTCTCCTGAAAAATAAGAGAACACCCATATCATTGTGAAACTGGAGCTGGCAAATCTGGGGTAAGAGAGGAAGCACACTATACAGAAAAGATGATGCTCATTCTCTTCTGGCTTGACAGAACTGAAATTATAGATGAGGATGACTGAGTAGAAACATTGGCTAAGGAAATGTGAGATTTTTGAGAAAATGTGTGTGTGCACTTTCCCTCTCATACTTCCATTACAGCATAATTTCCTGAAGAAGATAGAAACATTGGTGATGTTGGTGACATCACCAACATCTTAGCTACTCCAGTTATCTTTGGCTTAGGTGAGTCTTCCTCTGTTTTCAAAGGAAATATGACTTCTGTTTAAATACAAACACTGTGAACTATTTGGCTCATAGCATCTGATTATTTATCTGATTATTTATATTTCTTCATGGGCAGAAAAAGGTTAAACACCCTTGCTTTTACATGACAACAAGCACTAAGGTCTAACTGAGTATTCAAAAACAATAGCTGAATCCCATCAGTAAAATTATAGTTGTTTTACTGAATATCTTTGCATTTACCTGGATATAGCAAGTATTTCTTGTTTGCAAAATACTAATTTTCCCTTTCAAATGTCTCTATTGTGGGCCTAGCTCAGTAGAACTGCCTTACCCAGTGGGCAATCCAGTTAGCACTGGTAAAATTGCTAAGTAAAACCATCTCAAGCCATGACCAAACGGAGCAGTAATTTCACAGCTACACTGGTGTGCTGCTCCTCAGTGAAGCAGCCTGCACAGGGCATCTTGGGAAGGAACTGAACAGGCCCATGGTGGATGCCAGTGAGATGGATGGGCATGGTGCAGAGAAAATTACAGTAGAAATCTGTTTTTCCTCAGTTTTCTCAGACGCTCTTCCCAAGTGCTATTTTTCAAAAGAATTTTTAACTAGGGCTATTGCTTAAGTCAGGGCCATAATCTCAAGGTAGATGGGTGTAATGTGATTGTATTTGTGATGTATTAATAAGAGTTAGTAGAAGTAGTTTATAAACATTTCTGAGAGAGAAAATTTTACAGTTAGACTTTATTACTAATTCATTGGTATATAGTTACTTATAAAATAGATTTCATTTGTGAAAAAGTAAAAAGACTGAAAAGGATAAAAACTTATTTGTGTCAAGATTGTTACCTCCAAAGTAATTGTAAGCAGATGTAGAAAGTTTCACAGACTACGAGACGGGGAAATCAGTGATTTTCAAACAAATAGGAACTTATTAATTTTATAGTGCTTTAAGAAAGTCAAAAGAGGGTATCACTGAGCTTTTCATGAAACCCTGAGCTGTGTCTTCAGCCTGCAGTAATTTAATTCTTGTATTCAGAATGACCACAGTCTGATTTTACTTTCAGTGGAACATAATCTACTGTTTAAGCTGTATGACTGCCATTGGTAAGTACGGGTTTTATCTGCAAAATCCTCAAAGACTGCCTGCATAGTAGGTGCCAGCCATCTAGTATTGTATCCATGAAGCTGGAAGTGAGCATGCCAAATATCTTTTATTCCATCTGTGTAAGGAGTAACAAGGAAGTTGTAATGTGAGAACTGAAACCAATACAAGGAGGTGACAGAGTATTTTTTCAGTGGAATAGTGTTTATATGGGGAGAGAACTACAGCAGAGAGGATGCAGAGGAAAACAATGTGAGCAAAAATGGAACAATATGGTCAATTGAAAAGCTGCATGTAAGGTGATTTTAAAAGATTTTTAAAAAGGCAAATTATGATAAGGAAACAAAAGGTAGGATTTTTATCACAGACATTAGGACTGTGACAGAACTTATGTTTAATGAGGCTGCAGAGCACCAGAGTGATGTCTTCCATGACTTTGAGGCTGAGAAAGATGCAAGGAAGATGCTCTCAGCATCCTGTCACCTCTCTCCTTATGACAAGTTGTCAAAAGGATACTTCAGGTACTTCTAAACAGTCCAGCTAGAGTATCCAAAGCAAACTAGTCATGGCAGAAGGAATCTCCACACTATTGCTTCTTAGTGATGTATTACTATTCAATGACAAATGTTACTTTTTGTAATTGCTACAAAATTTATATTATTATTGCTGCTATACTACTGACAAATGTCTGATTAAAAACAGATGTTAAAAGAAGAGGAATAGGTAATTTTTAATCAGAAATAGCCATGAAAACATCTCCTTTGAAAGCAATCATAATCACCATGAAAGAGGCCAAAGATCTATGCAATGTCATAATTTTACAAGACTCTGTACAAATTACTCAACTTACAAGTTAGGCTTTTGATTAAGCATTAGAAGGGTTGGTGTGTTCAACTCTTTGTTTTGCAGTACCTAACCAATACAAACTTTAATTTTTGAATTGTTGTGTTCTATTCTACAACTTGTAGGAATTATATTCATCAATTTATATTAATTCTTACTCCAGAAAATACACACTCCTTTAAATTAATTGAATTAGCTCCTCATTAAGCAGAGCTGAAGAAGGCAGAGTAGCCTCTACAAAACAAGGAGGACACAGCAGTAGGGATTTAAAGAAGGTGAAAGCAGAAAAGGAAATTCAGGAAGAGGATATTTTTAGGAAGACCATTTAGAGTAAAAATAAGTGATGAAGAGCTCACGGAACAGAAATGAAACACCTGAAGTGAGCAGGGCCAGTGAGAATGGCAGACATTAAGCACTGTGGGAAGAAAACTCACATCATTAGAACGAGGCATTTACTCTCTCCTTATCCGAACGACAGAAGCAAGACAATCTGCTGTTTGTGCTGTAAAAGTGTTTGCAGTGGGAAGTATGGTATATGCACACAGAAAGAACATCTGTTCAAGGAAGGCGCTTGCAAATATAAAGCTGCAATAATGGGGTAGAAACATCTGCACAGCTTATAGGAGGGCCACCAGTAGTGCTCTTAGGTGGGGGAGGGTGCAATACATGCCACATGAAGGAGAAGAATGAGGCACTTTTTGTGTATATCCATGCAAAGGTAAGTTGCCTGTAGACAAACTGCAGTGTTCAGTGTTACAGAATACCACTGTGGGAATGCTATAAGCCCTGAAAAACACATCATTGTCCTTTCACTTAATCATTAAAAGGACAACTTGCCCCTCTTCTTATGTAGTCATAGGATGACTCAAGGATTTTAAATAAAGGCATACCCACAAGACCTGCAAGATTTTATGGCATAGTTCTGTTAGCAGAACACCAAGAAATTGAGAGAGCAAGTGGAGCAAAATGAAGTGCTGACTGGAAGCTCTCTGGCAATGGTAGTGGTGCAGTCCAATTGCAGGAAAATATGCCCAGGCATAGTTCCCTGCTATGGCTACACAGCAGCTGGTACCTGAAAGACTCTTTCCTGGTTATTTGGGGTATCGCTCCACCACAGGCATTGAAGGGTGCATATGATTATATGACTTGGTGCCCTTTGCCTCTGTTCTTTTTTATTGCAAATACAGTTTCACATGCCTGAATAGAGTAACTTTGCTTGTGTATGGAATTTATAATGAGAAAAAAGGAGGAAATCTACAGCTCATTCACAGTGCACAGCTTTCAAAGGATGGTGCTTGGCTGCATCGTGGCTGTATCTTACCAAGACACTCTTACATGCTTCACACAGGCTATCCCTCTGCTCCTTTACAACCCTCCTCCTTCAGACTTTGTGACTTCAAAGCTGATATAGAGAGTTTTATAGCAGCTTTACAATTTTTATTGCCTCAGTACTGGACTCTGACAATTTGGAGCTCAGATATACATAAATACATGGCTTTATCTCCAGACAATGACCCCTTTACCAGTGTTTAGGGCTTGAAGGGCAAGTTTTGAAAATTTTAACTTGAATGTAGATAGATGAGCAGATCTAAATATAGGAAATATCTGTGAACATGGTATCTTGAATGGCTACATCTGCTTTTCTTGGCATTTCACTACCTTAAGTGGAGTTCTTGTCCATGTGCAATGTAGAATGAGAGAGTGTATCTGATGATTAGGCTGTGTTGAGCAGCCATTTTTATGGCAAAAGCCTTTGCTGGAAATGGGAATTTATTTGTCAAGTTCAGCAGGTGATGGTTGGAGACTTTGGCATGTGTTAAGGTTAAAAGATGATTTTTAGAACATGCAAAATGCTGTACATAATGCTGGATATCCTAATGTTTGCAGACAAACAAAGTTTCCATTCATTTTTTTCTATTCTTTAATGATTTGCAAAAACAGATAACAAGTACCATTCTCAGAAATGTGAGCAAAGTTACCTAATTAGGTACAAAAGATGAGTGTATTTTGTTTTATTGGAATTAGAAGGAATAAGAGATAAGTGCTATTTGTAAAACAAGACAAAGATTATTATGTGTAACACAACCTAGATGAGGAATCCAGATATCAAGATTGGGTTCCACTTTCCCACAACTCCCAGAGTAAGTCATGGAAAGAGTGATACCTCCACTACAGAAGAGGAATTTGGGAGCTCTTTGAGACCCCTTGTCTCTTCTGTGGCTGTATATGGCCCCAAGCCTGCCAACTTCACTATTTGGTTGCTATGAAGCCCTTTCCTGAACTGGTAAAATCCTACTTCAGAAAAGGGCTTTGGCACTTTTATCTTTTGCATATTCCTCTTTAGGCATCTGAGTAACTCTGGGAAGGGTGAAAGTCACTATGTGTATCTAAAAGCAGTGGCATACTTCAGTGTTTGAAAAAATTATGTGGGGAAAGTTCTTCTGCCTTCTAAGCTTAAACATGATGACTGTTTTTTTGCTTTATATTGATTTGGGGTTTTTTTGTGGTAGACATCAAGCAGTTAATAATAAAGGTGTTATTTCCATTTCAGCATATTCCTGATTATTACTTAAAAAAAAAAAAATTGTTCTTTTCCTTTTAAAACAGATGCTTAGCTCCACTGGTTCTGGAGAATGTGTAAATGATACTCACCTTGGGAGAAAAGAATTTGACCTTGAAATCAGACACCCTTTCCAGAACAACCATGTGCTTTCTGGCTCTGGAACTCTGCATTGCATCATGCTTTGCAGAAGAATTGTTATAAAGGTGATGGTTACCAAATATAAAACACTTTGTGAAAAATGCCTTTTGGTGGGGAGGGAAGTTGTCTAATTTTTAACATCAGGATGACCACACATGTGGTCAAAATCCAGATGGAAAAGAGAGTGAAAGACTTTGTCATGTGGAAAGTATATCTTTAACAGGTGCTGTGTGTGAGAGGAAGAGGTTTGGTCCCTGTTGTGCATGTTACTGTATGTTAGAAGGATGCAAATCTTCCACATCATTTTGGAGCAAAAATCACCTTATTTTTTTCTCCTGAGGAGTGAGAAATGTTTTGGATTTTCTGCACTGCAGAAAAGAGAAAAATCTGAAAATCTCACAACATGTCACTAGACAGGAAAACAATTTCCTTCCTAATTCTAATGACTTACCATTTTTCACAGAAAATAATGCCTGTAACATGTTAGGGTTTTCAAATAAGATGAAAAAGAGTAGTTTCATCACTGATGTTATGGTGTAAGTAGAAGAGAATTTTAAAGCTGAAAAATATCAGCCCTCAGGTCAGAAGGGGCTTTTTCCCTGATCTTCCTTTTCACTCATTTTTACACGGCATTTATCTCCAGCCATAGAAAAGGTTATTACTGGGCTTCTAGATACTGGCCATATAAAAATGGCAATATTAAGCAGTGTCAGGTGAGATAGGGAGGAGCAATGACTGTGGTATTTTTCTAGATGATTTCAGCTGCAGTGTTGTCATGCTGTTTTGTGCAGGCAAAAGTGGGGGAACGGCATGCCAAAAGGAACAATACAGACACACTGGAAGTAGCCAGGCCAATTAACACCAATCATCACAGATACCATTAACTTCTGGAAAAGAAACGTTAACCCCACAGATCTATTATTGCCTCCAGTGTCCTGCAGAGGGGGGTGAGGGTGAACATGCAGCTACTGGGGATCTCATGGCAAATATAAAGAGCTGCCAGTGGCCAAATAATGTGCTCCTAGAAAAAGGCATGGTCCATTATCCCTGCTGAAAACAGAGTGACAAATTACTGTAAAAGTACTGTACTACAGCTGAAAGAAGCCAATAATTTCACGAATTTTACAGGTACAGCCAACCATAACAGTATGTTCTAGTACTACCCTCTGCATGCTACAGTGCTTTACACTATAGTTCTTTTTACAGCGCTCACAATATAACCCTGTCCTTTCTTAGAAACATCCCTCAAGTCAGGATACTGAGAAAGTACATCTGCTTTATCCTGGTAGACAAATAACACTAGGTTTAAGAGACTCTGCTATAACTTGCATGCTTATTACCACGATCCAGTTCTGATTCCATCTCTGTTGATCTTATTTTGGTGTGCATCTGGCGAGTAAGAAAGATGTTGCTACTGATTTGTACTAGAATTGAGCCTCAAATATCTTCTGTGATGATTAATCTCTTCAGGCTGTTTTCTGCATTTCATCCGTGGTCTGACCAACTCATGCTGCTTCTTGAGTACTGCTACAACATTCAGTACACTGGGTATGAACATATGCCTTACCCAAAATATAATAATAACCTTGAAAACACAATAATATCTGGAGTTGAATGCCAAATGCATTTGGTAATGCACAGATGCACTGGAAAAGGGAAGTGAAAAGAAGGGAGATATCTGGAAA
This sequence comes from Cettia cetti, assembly GCA_013401135.1. Classification (NCBI taxonomy): domain Eukaryota; kingdom Metazoa; phylum Chordata; class Aves; order Passeriformes; family Sylviidae; genus Cettia; species Cettia cetti. The sequence continues at coordinate 26,594 of VZUI01003688.1, forward strand.
GCAACATGGGCAGGAGGTGCAATACTTGATATACTTCAGTTTTGAATGTGGAAAACATTGGATGCACAATGATGGTCAAAGGAGAGAAAAAACAGCAGTCAAAAGCCAGTATATGCTGCTTCATCACAGATCACTGCCAGAAAATCCTTTGTTAGTGAGAAGAAATTTAGCAATAAGAGCCAGTTTGCAATCATTGACTCCTTCTTGGAAAAACATATTTGCTGAAGGATGAAGGTCTTTTCCATAAGGAACCTAGCTAGGAAGGGATAATTTTTGCTCTGAACTTATCTGAGGCGATTCTTTTGAAACAAACTAGCATTTTAGTGCTTGTTCTGTGATTTTTAGATAGAAAACCTTAAGAAATGTGCAGTTGGTTTATAAATATTTTGAAAAGCAAAAGATTAAATGATTGATTGGTGTCAACAAAATCCATATAGCAGTGTAAATACAGTCTGTGATTCTTCTGTATAGCATCTTCTGAACTTGGGATCTTAGTATTTTACAAATACTGATTCTGATTTCTGTCTGCCCCAAACACTTTACTGATGGTATGAAAGGAAAAACATACATTAAAAAAAAAGTATACATGTGCAAATCAGACTTATCCCATTGACCTGTGCTAAATAGGGTAATCACTCCCTTTTTTGCAAAGTAAACTTGTGAACAAAGGCAATGCAAAAGACATCAGTAGCACAGTAGAGAGCACAAACTGTTTTGTTCTAGTCTATCAAATTTTTTACCTAACCACAATGAATTGCCTGTTGCCAGGTGGGGTTCTGAGGCCATAGAAATGGATCTATGTTAGAACTGGGTTTGATCATGCTAATACAGTGGTTATTAAATGATGTTTCTCTGCTCCAGTCTGTCCTGTGTCTGGGATAATTCTTAGCTTCGTGTTTTGTTTACTGGTTGCATTTTTGATGACAGTAGTTGATATAATTCTTTGATTTATCATCATCAGAGGAGAAAGCAGGCTATAATGTTAACTGCTGGTATCAACACAGAGAGACAGGACAGGATTATAATTGTTGGAATTGTCATTCAGATGTGTGTGGCTTGATCCAAAAAAGGTAGGTTTCTGGCACCTTTGATAGTGATGCTTTTACAACAGACTGCTGCTTGAGCTTCTCTTGCAAGGATTCCTGGCACCAGGAAGAGCTACTGCTTTCAGTTTCTGCCCCTTCTCTCTCTTCCCTAAAGGGAAAGTCTGCATAGCTCTCTCATACGATCAGGTGGATTTAAGACCACCTGAAGTAGAAGAGCAACAAGGGACTACCTCTAAGAACGCTTTTCTTCTGCCACATCTTTGACTGCTACTAATATAACAGATAGCTAGGACATAAAAACTCAAGAAACAAGTTAAAAACCCAAAGTGGGCATCCATGTTGCTCCTTTACCTTTATTGCACTGGCAAATTTTCCAGTATCAGACAAAGGGTACGCAAATAGCAGAAAAATGCAGACAGGCTAAAATGCAAACTTTCAGAAGTTGGCTGAAGAACAATACTCTTTCTGTCCTGAGAGATGGAGTAATCCAGTAAAATCTTACCACTGGTTCAAAGCATGAAACAGAGTCAAAGATGTAAAAAGACTCTCAGTGGATTAAGCCAAATCCACAATGGCAGCCAAGCATACCAGCTATAAATGTTCTCACTGAGCCTGCGGACACGGATGCTCTCCGAGTCTCAAGTGATAAAGCACTTATACGTTTGGCTTTGGGCCAAAAGATTTGGAGATCTGAGGCAAAACTGATCACTTTAGGAGAGAGTCTGCTACGGGCAATTAAAGGCAGATTATTGGATTAAGATTTGATGCAAATTTGAAGTCCTTCCTTTTCTTCCCAGATTTATTTTATTTTTCTTGTCTTCTTTGTCTCTGGGTAACTATAATTGAATGAGTCTTTAAACTGTAAATTGTAATTTTGCTGTCAGCAGTGGAGCTTTAATTTCAGATGTTTATTAGAAAATTTCTCTGTGAGTCTCTGAGTTTTGTTAGCTGGAGGGACTTGAATCAATTGTATAGCCTCCCCCCCAAAGTCGTGGACAGTTTATCACATTTTGGTGCTTTGAATGCTTTATTTGCTAGTATGAGAAGAAGAGGTAATCTCTGTCTCAACCCATATTCTCCTATTCTTTGCTGTAGTCATGTTCTTCTGCACATATTTGTTTTTAGACAAAAGGATAGAGTCCCATCAAGGTTCCCTCTCTGGGAATGTGGCTCTGGTCCACATTTATGGCCATGGAGAATCCACTGTGGTATTCTCTTTAGAACTGCAGCTAGAAGGGAAGGTTTCTTCTTATGTAGATGAACAAACACATCTCTACTCAGCAGTGCTGCTCTCATGAGTTGCCACTGAAAAATATGACAAGAGTAAATGAATGCAGAAAAATGGATGAGAAACAGTCAGAGGGAGAAGTCAGTTTAATTTATGAGCCCCCATTGCTTCTTCAAAGGAAATATGTACCCTCTTGCAAAATAAAAAAGGGGATGGAGAATAAAAGCAGCAGCTGAGGATTCTTGGAGTGCAGGAGAATCCTCAGCTGCCATGGAAATAATGAGGACAGCACCAGCTGTTCCCAGTCAGTCCCACAGACTTTGGGGGCACTGTTGAAGGCCAGCTGGTGCACGCTACTCAGGTGATGCTGTTGGTGAGGTGTAAATGGTGTGTGATCAAACCACTAAGGAAAGGTTTAAAATGTGTTTAAAGACCATCATGGCAATGTGGAACAGCTTCTTTTCTGTGACTCAATTATGTTTTGTAAAACATGCTCTGACATCATGCATGTGTGTCTGTGGTGAGTAACTGAACAATCTCACTGTTGCATCTGTGCCTTTTCCTCCTGTTCTCTACCCACTGCTCTGTGACTTCGCTGCTCCATCTCTGGGTGCTAGTGGGCTCTTTGGTAACTGGGTTTTGTGTCTGTAATGTCAGGTGACTCATATATTTTTACAGCAATAATCTGAAAATAAACAGCTGTGGAGACAGCAAATGAGATGCTGAATGGGACCATGTCACCATTAGACCATTTTTGGGGGATTAGACCTTTTTTTCTGAACCTGTCTGAAAAAACCTGGCATGATGTGTTTTATCCTGGCTAAAGATGGATAGTTAAGGAAGTTTTTATTTTCCTAATCCTCTCTCACAGTCCACCACGGGCTTTTTCTTGTGTAATGTTGCTCTACCTTGTAGAATCTTGTTGCTTAAATAGCTATAGGTACTTAAGCAACAAAAAAGCTGTGTGTCTACAGAGTGTCTGCAGAGTGTACCTCTGCTCCTTTACCCCTTTACATTCTGCTACCTGCAAGAGACAGCAGAACCAAACAAACCTTTCATATCTGCCTGAAGAATGGGGCCTACTTAAATGCTGTGCTGCAACATCTTAGTTATATGATGGCATTATGTCGCTGTCAGTCATTCCATGCAGAGCTCTAATATTGCTCACTCTCACTCTCTCAGTCCTTCTCTCTTCACTCTAATTGAACCCCTTATAATTAAGATAAATTCTGAGCAATCAAACCTGGAATGTGGATGAACAGTCCCTTGTGCAATCCCAAAAGTTCAGCTTTAGGAGGTTACTTCACTACGCCATAAATCATTATCTCAGTTTAACTACAGCATGTGGGACTGAGAGTTCTTGGAAAAGCTTGCTACAGCAACTTCATTTATGAAGATAACTCAGTAGGAATGGTACTCTATATACAGCTGTGTGATTTTATAGGGCAAACTGGATTCTTTAATGTTAGTAACTCAGCAATCAGTGAGAGACAGTCCAGTGCATAGACCCTACAGCTCATTACCAGAAAATGAGGTGTGACTCCTGTAGATGGATTTCTAGTATCTGTTAGTCACACCAGCATTTCAAGATAGAAGGGGAAACACAGCTTATTTAACTTAGTTTGAGGTACAGCCCTCTACTGATGAGTAACAAGGCTATGATGCAGAGGTGCTATGAGTCAGAGAAATACTCAGTGTATGATGGGGGGAAAAAAAATGAAACAAAGAAGCTTTCAGGACTACTCATAAAAAAAAAGAGGATACGCTAATTCTCTTAATAAAGACCAGAAACACTCGTGGTTTGAATGGTTGAATGGTCATGAAACAAGAGGTGTTTGGACCAGGACCATGATCGCAACTTCCGACAGTTCCCAAAGCCTGACCAGAGCTGAGCCAAGCAGAAAGAACGATGTAGTTTCCTACAGAGTTCAACAGATTTGTATATTCATTGGGTCTTTCCAATCAAGCTTCATTTATGCATCTTTTCTACTGCTGGGCTTGTACATAGTGTTTTGTAACCTTAGATCCTAGACCCCTCTGACTGTTCTGATAATTCTTCAGATTTACTTCCAGTTTATATTTTTTGCGAATATTTTGTGTTTAGCTCGGTCCCGATTTGGTGTTGCAACACGACTGATAACTTCTCAGGTATCCCCCAGTTTAGCCATAAGTTTACTGGACTGTGTTTTGAGTGAGTCTAGACCATTTCTAGGTTTACGTGAAAACCCTATCAGGTCATTTGGTGTATATTCAGGAAATTGTAATGAATATCAGCTTGCTCTTATTGTGGCAGCTGCCTGAGGTGAGACATATGGGGGGCTCAGAGACTGAGGTATCACAATGTTTATGGCTGCTTCTGAGACTGCTCTTCAGAAACAATTTACAAAGTCACATACTGACTCTGACTATGCAAGTAGAACTGCAAAGTGAAAGAATGGTTTTTTTTTTTTTCCTTTTCAAGTCATCTGGGGTTTGAACTTTATTAGGATGCCTTGCAATTATGGTCTCTTGAAGCAGTACAGCATCACAAATACCATGTGTAACGTTCACAGACATCTTGTATACCATGGCAGTTTGAGGGGAAGGACCAAATATGCTTTTACCTCCATGTTTGCCATCTTGAACTTCCACTCATGGATCCAGCCTTAAATTTCATGATAAAGCAGCTAAGTCATACACTGATGTGCTTGACAAAGTGGTTTCAAGACCAGATAGAAAAGCAAATTTCAAATCTGAAGGAAGCACAAAGATGGCTTGTTCCAGCAGTCCAAACTGAATAGGGAAAGAGATAAGCTTTGCTCAGGTTAGACTTCCCTGAAACATCCTGCTTCACTGTAAAGGAATTTGCATATATTTTGTATGCTGTCTGTGGGGATCTCCAAAAGGCATTTAACATCCTTAGGACCAAGGAATTTGACAACCTTGGGACCATTTTTTTCTTTCCCTTCACAGGCTGTCTTTGGGATGTGATCTTTGTCCTAGGCTTTTTTTGATCTTTAATCTGAAATCATGGCCAAGAAATAGCTTTTAATGCACAAAAACTCTTATTACATGCTCTGATGCCATCTAATTTTAAGTTGCCTGAGCTGTGGCCCTTCACATGTATGAAGTATTCTGTGAAGGTTGTGATTCACCCCTGTGCAGAAGGCTAGTACAAGCTAAAGACAGTCAAATACCTCTCAAACTCTCAAAACGGCTTTTACATTGTATTCCACTCTGAGGGAGGAAACAAATGGATTGTTTTAAATATATCACCCTGTCTGGGATCTCTTTCTTCTGTATGCCAATGCTGAAATAAAACCTGGTTTATCTTATTAGGTAGAAATTTATATCTTGCCACATGTATTTCTGAAAACCATTTTTCCTCCTGGTTTGGGTCCCGATTCTCTGAAGTGCTGAGCCTCTGCAAAGGGGTGCTGAGCACCTTGCATCCTACTGAAGTTCAAGGCGGGGTGAACTCACTCAGCACTTCCATGATTAGGCACTTTGTGACTGTGTTAAAGCTTTTCTATCAGAAAGAATTGCTCTTTTCATGGCATTTATTACATGTCTCCTTGAGTGTCCTTTGCAGACTCTTTCTGCCATCTTTCTGTAATACAAGGAAATTTGATCCTGGAGTTATGGTGACAAACCCTTTCAAGCCACGCCATTGCAGCTTTTCTTATCACCAAAAACCATCAGTAGAATTACAGCTCTCTATTATTTTGGTGCTTTTTTTATATATTCTATGATACATGGGCTTGAAATCTCAAATGCGTATCGCTGCTCAGAGACATAGAAGATAGCTTTCACATTAAAATCTCTTTGAAGAAAGGAGTAAAAAGGGGAGGGAATACTTAATTAAGTAATTACCTGGTTGTCTCAGTTTAATGAGGTATTACTTATATCTCAATAACAACAGCACAGTTCTGGGTGACTGGTAAATAACCGCCTAGAAAGCTCTTTGCAATGGTAGCAGCAAAACTACTGAGAATTTCCTGTTGCCTGCTCTGCAGTCCTGCTCTCTTTGTCCCTCTTCTTCCACCAGGCACTTCTTCCTTCTCCACTTATGTTTCTACCCTTGAGTTTTTGGAAATCCGTTATGGTGTTGGCTGGTGGGTTTGCATGGGGCCAGCTCCGCATCTTTAAGGTGAACTGCCCCAGCTCAGGGTGGTAACAGCTGAGGATTTGAGCCTTATATATATCTCTTAATATATATCTCTCTATATATCTCCTAATCCTCTATGCCAAACAAATTTGGGCAAGAATAGAAGATGAATTATAGATGAATGCCCTTCCTTTTTTAAGTGAGACTTGTTTGTGAACATTTTTATTATTATAAAATAGCCCTTGTGTATGTTCAGAACACACATCTGTGGGGCTTTTAACTTCTGTGCATTAGCATCTCAATTTGGAAAAGTAAGAGTGGCCTGTCTGAGTGGAAAGTGCTCCTATACCGGTTTGAAATAGAAATGGCTGATGAGATAAAGTAGGACTGGTTAAGAGGGTTTTTTAAGGGTTTTTTTTGCCTTAGTTGCACCAGTTACAAAGTTTTATTCAAAACTGAGATAAAGAATATTGTCTGATTCACCCTTAATGGAAAACCCTCCATAGACTGATTCTTTCTTCATGAGCATCATCACCAAGACCTTATTTCTAAAGTCCAGGGTGATAATTGGCAGTGCCCCTAGTCAGGCTGCAGAGTCACTCCAGATGTCACCCCTTGTCCTTTATTGTTACTGATGGGTGTGAAGCAAAAATTTCCCCTTTGACTTCTGGGTTCAACAGACCAGCTGAATGTTGTGTTGAGTATTACAGGACTGGATGGGCCAGTAATTTGGACTGTTTTCCTAGGAATTTGTAAGGAAAGACGAAAAACTTATGTCCTAATCCTCTCCCACAGCTAACCATACAAACTGTATGGTTTTTCTCACACAGTTTTAGGCTGGAGGTGTACCAGTCAGGTCCTGACCCATGTGGCTGAGCTGTCTGCTGGCTGCTTTTTGCTGCCAGCAGCCTCCAGGGACAGATCTGGGCACTACAAAGAGTCAGTTTGACTTTGGAAATGTGCCCCTTTCTGGCATGCCTCACTGCCTCTGTGTGAGCTTTGAGTTCCTTAGTCCATGAACTGCCTCAGCTTGCTCCAGGCCATCCACTGTATCCCTTGGATGCTGATGGGCATGCTTGTTTTGGGGGGGGGGGGGGGGGGTGAGGAGGAGGGGGTGAGGAGCAGGGACAGAATGGCATCAAGATAGAAAATCAGACCAAGGCTTCAGATTAATGATAATCAATTTGATTTTAAATTTTAGATTTATGTTTTCAATGCTTTTTTGCGCATTGAATCTTCTGTCCCTCACTCCACTGCTCCAAAGTTTCCTGTCTATAAAATTGTTATGGTCCCTTCATACAGAAATTAAAGTATATGCTTCTATCTCCAAGCAACCCTGACCTGATCTCTTTTTATAGAAGTTGGGTACGTAGTGTGTTTGACAACATGAGGGAAGAAAGACAGCTTGGATGAAAAAAGCTGGACACTTAAAAAAATAGATATACTTTAAAATATGTTAGTGGTATTTTGTATCTGGTGTAATCAGATAAATCAGCATGCAGAGCAGAAATCACAGGGTCTTTAGGTCAGTTTGGACAAAGCTTTGTTGTCCTTGGGCTCTGTATTTGATGTACAGTTGTGTAGTGTTGCATAACCATCCCTTTGCAAACATTAACAATAATCTAAGGTTCAGCTGAGTGACAGCTATGCATTGTGAATAGGTCTGTTTAGGTGGCAGGGTGATGTAAATAAGGATGACTAAGCCATGCCACATAAACAGAATTCACCATATGATATTGTTCCCTTTGCATTTTTCTAAACCTTTTGAAGCTAGGGAGGGGGAAATGACAGGATGCACAAAAGAAGCACAGCTCACAGCTCAGCAGTCAGTTGGAGTTTGAAATTTGAATTGCAATATCTCTGCCAGATGGACACAGATACCTATGAGGATGCCAGGACAAGCCTGCTTCTTAGAGAGGTCAAGTGACTCAGTGTACTTCACCACATCTGTAAATTGAAAATTAAAAACCTGGAGGCATAATTATCATAATTTCCAGAATTTAAAGAGACAAAATTAATTTTTTCCTCTTGCTTTTTTTTTTTTTTTTTTTTTTTTTTTTTTTTTTTTTTTT
>VZUI01003691.1:0-11271 GCA_013401135.1 Cettia cetti
TTGAGTGCTGTGTCCAGCTCTGTCCCCTCAGTTTAGGAAGGACATTGAGTGCTGTGTCCAGCTCTGTCCCCTCAGTTCAGGAAGGACATTGAATGCTGTGTCCAGCTCTGGCCCCTCAGTTCAGGAAGGACATTGAGTGCTGTGTCCAGCTCTGGCCCCTCAGTTCAGGAAGGACGTTGAGACGCTTGAGCGCGTCCAGAGGAGGCAGCGAGGCTGGTGAGGGGCTGGGAACACAAACCCTGTGAGGAATGACTGAGGGAGCTGGGGTTGTTCAGCCTGGAGAAAAGGAGACTCAGAGGCGACCTTATCACTCTGTACAACTCCCTGAAAGGTGGCTGTGCTCAGGTCGGTCTCTTTCTCCAGGCAGCAACTGACAGAAAGAGAGTCTTAAGCTGCTCCAAGGGAAATTTAGGCTGGATATTAGGAAAAAAGTTTTTTACTGAAAGAGTAATAAAGCACTGGAATGGTCTGCCTGGGGAGGTTATGGATTCGCCATCCCTGGATGTGTTTAAAGAAAGATTGGATGTGGCACTCAGTGCCATGCTTTAGTTGAGGTGGTAGGGTATGGGTTGGACTCAACGATCTTGAAGGTCTCTTCCAACCCATTCATTCTGTGATATGTAATGGTAAACCACCTGACAAAGCACAATGCTTCCACGAAAGTCCTTTCCAGTGCTCCAGAAAAATGAGCAAGACAAATACAACACCTAACAGCTGGACAGAAGCTCTAAATAACTATAAAATAAGCAGCATGAAAACTGCATGAACCAAAGAATGTGAGCAGCTACAACACCACAGTTCTGCCTGCCTTTGTCCTTCCTCACTCCAGCAAGACCAATGACCCCAAGGGACAGGGAGCCAGTTTTAGCCTTAATGAGTCTGATGCAGTTGCAGGATAGGGACTAACAATCAAACACTTGCAGCACTGTGACCAAGCCACCATTGAGAGGCATATTCAAAAGCTGTCAGTCATAAGACTGAGTCTGAAAGTCCCAAGGTGGTTCAGAAATAATGGAAGATCCCAAACAGAGCAAGGCAGAAGTGAGCCCATGAAAAGTAGCATATTATGAACAGGGGGCAAAGTATTTTTGTTTCAAGAAATAAAGCACATTACATTTAAAAAAAAAAAAAAAAAAAAAAAAGCAGCGCTTCCTCCAAGTTTGTTTCACCTACCACAAAAGTCTAGAGATCTGTCAAGGATTTTCCTCTACTGTATGTTTCAGCCTGAAGTGTAGTTGGAGTAGACTCATTAACCAATTAAAAACATCAGAAGTCCAGTAACCAGAAATTTTACTGCTGTTGCTTTAGTTCTATTACAGTCTCTGCTACATCTCTCCCTTCCCTGTTTGGGACCATAATGTTGCAATAGTAATAGGCCCACTAGAATTTGGCTGGCCTTTTACATCCAGCCTGAGGAGATGCTCTGAGGAGCCATTTGGCTATGCAGGACCAACAATCTGGTACAATTAAATGCAGTTTTTGCTACAGCATTCAAGCAAGACAAAGTAGGTTGCAGTTTTTACTAACAAGATGGCAGGTCCTGAATGAAGGTAGAAAAGTCTAACATACTTAAAAGATACAGTCACAAGAATCTTCTGACACAGAGATAAACCAAAGGTCAGAAACATTTTCAAGCTTTTAAGAAAGTAGCTCACTGGCATGAGAGGTGGTGCATTTGGCTGAACTGTGCAAAATGTACAGAATTTTGAGAGAAAGTTATTGCAGAAAATAGTTCCTGAAGAGTTCACAAGTAAGTCAGAAGAGGCATTTATATGCACTGTCGTGTTTCAAATGTAAAACTAAACTTAAACCTAAACTGAGGACTTGATGATGCTGTGGCAAATAACTAGGCACAGTATAATTTCAAAAGAAGTGAGAATAACATAACACAGCTTTTAAAGACAGCTCGTACTTTTCTTTCAGATGCTTTTTGACCCAAAAGGACTTCTAAACCAACAAACGTATTGCTAATATAAATCTGGTTTTTAAATATAATAATATTGGGAATATGATAAATATCAACATAGGTTGATATTATAATATCAAAGATTGGTATGATTTTTTTTTTCCTCAGCATTAATTAGTAACACAAGAAAATACTTCTTAAATTGTACAGAGGCCTGGATCTTCCAGCTATAATCATATTTTGAAAATAGAGTAGAAAATACACCACACACTTCAACTAAGAAAAAAATGAGGAAAATTAAACATCATTTCTGCAAACATCACTGAATAACTAAAGGTGCTTCAAACTGACTTGGGCACAGTCATTTCAGTAAATATCAGTACTTGGGAAAATGTGACTTTATATAAAGTAGAAAACAAACACTGGAAATCTTTGTGAATCTTTCTTGAGAAAAAATTAAAGATGTGCATGCATTATGTGTCTGCACACAGTTGTAAGGAAATTAAGTTGTGAAGACAGTCCAAGAGTTGCCTTCAAACTAAAGAACGTTTCAAAAACTCAACTCCAACTCAGTTCAGTTGTATAGCTGAAAGGAAGAAACTGGGCCCTGGTTCTTAAATAAAACAGCCCATGTAAAGAAATGTGGCACAAGCTGTATCCATACACAAAATACTTACTTTTAGGTCTGGGACCACTTTTTCTGTCTGGGAACTTTATTAATGGAGTATGTGGCTTGACTACCTAGAAGGAGACCCGGTAGGGAGAGAAACAGACCCAGGTTACAGTGAATAATAAAATGGAATGTACAACGAACAACCACTCTCAGCAGCTGCTGTCTTCACCACTACTCTGATACACTTAACTACTTGGAAATCTCAGTTTACCCCAGAAGTAGTTTACTTCAAAAAGTGGTCCTGCACCCTGAAGTCTGATGCCCAGAGCAGGTACAGGCTTTGTTTTCCTATTCTCATCACTGTGTGTGTGCAGAAACAGCCACTGCCGTTGCATGAATACAATCACAATGCAATCGCTCTGGTGAGAATCCACTCAGAGTATCGTGTCCAGCTCTGGGGTCTCCAAAGCAAAAAAAAAAAAAAAAAAAAACAAACCAAAACCATGGACGTGCTGGAGTGAGTCCAGAGCAGGGCCATTAAGGTGATCAGAGGGCTGAAGCACCTCTCCTGTGAGGACAGGCTGACAGAGCTGGGGTTGTTCAGCCTGAAGAAGGCGCCGTGGAGACCTTACAACCCAAAGAGGACAGGTTTGGTTTAGAAAGATTAGGAAGAAATGTTTTATTTTGAAGGTGGTGAAGCACTGGCACAAATTACCCAGAGCATCTGTGGCTGTCCCATCCCTGGAAGTGCCTAAGGCCAGATTTGGACGGGGCTTTTAGCAACGTGGTCTAATGACGGCGTCCCTTCTCACAGCGGAGAGTGTTGTAACTAGGTGACCTTTAAGGTCTCTTCCAATCCAAACCGTGCCATGGTTCCACACCGCTTTAGCACACGGAACTGCGACCTGTGCTCTGCTTGCACCAAGCACTTCCACCTTAGAGAGGCCCATCTTAGGAAGGAGCTACCAGCCAGCTCCGCACCCGCTGCTATTACGGCACCAGGCACCTGCGACACCGTGTGCGCGCCACTGCACGGCTCTCCCCAAGGACACCGGCCGCCCCAGCGGCGAGTCTCCAAGTCGCGCCCGCCTCAGACTTGCTGCTCGGCGGCGGCAACAGGAGAAGCGAGCCCCGCCGCCCAAGCCAGAGCTCCGGCTGTCTCATTCACGCCGTTCCGGAGCCGCCCTTACCTGCACCGCCCTGGTGGCTGCCGCCATCTTGCTGCCCATGGTGACGAGCCTGAGGGGCAGCCGCGGGCCCCGCCCACAGCAACGAACGCCCGCCGTGGGCGGGGCCTCTCCGCCCGTGGGCGGGGCCCGGAACCGAGGCCCGGCCTGCCAAACCGCTTTATCACGAGTTAAAAAAACCCTCCGAACCAAATAAAACATTTTCAGGAAAATCAGGGGTTTATTTTTATTATTAATTCAAGGCGTCCACATAAAAAATGCAGCTAGTGATCACTCACCAAGTTAAAAGAAACACCAACAAGAGACACTACACACTCCGAAAACATACTACACCACAATAGTTGATTTCTTTCAAACATCTTTCAAAAAACATACAACAACTAGAAAAAACGCAAATGCTAGCGAAGACATGCAATTAAAACACTGCTTAGCTGCACAGCTGACAGTATGCAGTCACCTCTGCTGACAAGAGTAACTTCTAAAAAAGCATAAAATTTCTGGTGTTTAAAATTATATACGATGCATATAATAATACATAAAATTATACATAATTAAAACCAAAAATAATCTCAATTTAAGACTTGCTGATAAATTTTCCAGATTGAGCTTTCAGGTGGGACAGAGGAAGGTCATGCATCCTGCTTGAGCTCCACATCCTGCTGATTCCCAGGAAAGGGGTACAGCAAAGCCTCAGTTTAAGTCCACTTCTAAAAGAAACCTTGAAACCTTTCTTGTGTTGTTGTTGCCTCTCAGAAGCACTTGAGACAGGACAGCTTGAGAAGGGGTCTTCAGGTAGTTTCGTTTAGTTTCCTCAGCTCTACTACCTGTTCAAATATTTGTTGTCTACCAGAAGATGGATTTCATTTAAAAGAATTGCTTGGACACATTCTAGTTCTCTAGAGAGAACAACGTCTTTCAGAAAGGTCAAATTTTAAAATTCTTTAAGTGTGTTTTTGAGATACATATAATCTACCAAGTTTAGTTGAAATGCACACACTGAATAAAATAAAACCAGCATATCCATCTCCTGACTTACTGAAGATAGACATTCTTTTCAAGCTGGAGAACAATTGCCTTTAAAGATGGATCTTCTGCCCAGTTAACTCTGCTTCCAATTATGATGCTCTATAAATGAGAACGATTTACAGGTTAAAACAAGCCCTTGCAAAGGAAAAATCCTAGTAAAATATCTCAAAGAAAGTCTGCTTTTTAATTTTTAATTTGAAAGCCCTTGAATTTCACAAGTGTTTGAAGTAGGCAGGATGGAGCAAAAAAGGAGAAAGTGAAGCATTGGTTTAGATCCTATTCTTGATACACAGGAAAAAAAAACCTCCAAATTCATGCCTTTTGATTTCCTAGAGGGGCTTGCATACTACCTCTATTTTAAATACAGAAACCTAGAGAATATTTTTAACAATATGAAATAAAGCTTGCCTCAAACACAAAATAACAGAGTTAACATTTTCACCCTCCTCTTCTGGATTAAAAATAGAAATTTAAATTTAACCAAAGAGGATTAGCTCTACTTAGGGCTCAGAAAATTTCAGAAATACAAAACAAGGAGATAGTTTTAGACTCTAATCTAAATCCCACTAAAACCATTAAATCCCATTAAATTTCTTGTTCTCAATTTGAGATGAAACAACATGATCAATGCAAAATAGTAGCAGCCTTAGCATACAGAGCAAAAAGTCAGAACGCTGTTTTTATCCTTGACATTCCTATGCAGCCTGAGACCCTTCCACCCTAACCCATACCATGAGGTTTTCCTCCTCACTTCGCATGACTGCACACCCCAGGTGACCTGCCAGTCGGCTGCATGTATGCAGGCTAGTTAGCACCCCCTGCCACATGGATAACCAGAAGGACAAAGGCTACGCTGCTGAAGGAATTTGGGCAGGCCTGTAGGGTGTGACACAGGGAAGGCATGTGGTCAGAAGGAAACTCACTGGTAACATGGGATTAACACCTATTTATTTTTTCTAGCCGTGGGATGGGGAAGCTGATTTGGTAGGGTGCAGAGGTGACTCAGAGTAGAAGGAAATAGAGCCATTACTGTGACAGACATTCTTCAGGAAATATACATTATTTTTGTACCTTTAAGGAAACAAAGATAAATTGTTATATTTAATCTGTCTCTAAACCCTGCAAAAAAAATACTGCAAAGATGCTTGTGACAATTTCATGCTCTTAGCCTTTAAAACAATAGAAATCTTCCTTCTATACACAGTTCTTCCATTACCACTGTTTGGAAAACAGTTTTGTGTTGTTAAGTTATATTTGCTATACAGTATGTTATCTTTAATGTAATGAAAAATTGTAAACTTGGTTCAAAAAAGCCACACAATATTACCTGGAACACATTTTGTATTATTGTAGTCATCTGTCTTTCTTGTTCTAATTTATTAAACCCGTTCTCTGTTTCAGCAGCCTTCAGACTTGCTTGTTTCTCCTTTTGCTTTTCCATCATGGTCTGAATTTGCTGTAGTTTCTGTCTTCCATCTACTTGTAGAGCTGTTACATTATTAGGAAAATTAAGCATTAAGTAGTTTGGTGAACAGTAGAACTGAAGATATTATTTTTCCTCACAGCCACCTAAACTTCCACTGCACCTTCCATTGCAATAACCCTAATTTCACACTCCACTCCTTCCCTCCAATATACCTCAGGATATTTCTTTTATGAAAGAGGCAACACATGCTGTGGCTACCTGGTATCAAGCTACATCAATCAGCTTGCTCGCCAATAGAAAGTACATTGTATGCTGCTTGCATTTCCCTCACACAGAGACTAACTTGCATCTCTGTCCTATACCCTGTTTTCCAGTGCCACAACTTTTATAGGTCTTTTCTATGCCTCTTAAAAACCCTTACTCATTTTTCAGATTTCATTGAAACCAAATTCCAAAGTCATACAAAGAGCATATGAACATGACCAGTGAATATTACTATTTTTATATGAAACCAGGCTAAAAACTAGACTGATTAAAAGTGTTCAGGAGCAATTTGTATGTTGAAAGAATGCCAGCAGAGCATTCCTTCTTCTATTTGCAAAGATAGCAAGTATGTTTGTTTTTACCATGTGAATAGTTATTTTGCTGTGTTTGTTCATTACTGTCAACATACACAAAACTCCCTTCCCAAACACCTCATAAATGTGCGATATGACAAAAAATATATCTTTTAGGTGCTGTAGGGCTGATTTAAATGACTAAACAATGTGTAACTTTCTGAGGAGCTTACATGAAATAAATAAAATGCTGTCACATTGGTTTTGAGTGTTGTCTTGCATCTCTCATTCTAACATGTCAGTCTCACGTTTGAGTAGGGAACAAACCAGCTCATCTCTACACTACTTTCTAGTCTTTAAACCAGTTTTATAACTGCGTTGAGTTTTGTTACTTTCCATGTAAATTAATATTGCTACAAGAACTACTTCAAAATATAAACTATATGAACTCTAAATTAAAATACAAATCAAAGTCAATACAAATAACACACTTACAGAGTCTTTTCCTTTTAATATCAATCATCTCCTGTTCCTTCTGATGTGCTTGCTGAAAAGAAAAAAATAAAGTTTTTTCCAGACTATTGTCTTCAAAAATATTGAAAGATGCTAATTCAATCCACAAAAACTTCTAAGGGCAACTCTAAAACAGACTTACATGCTCACTTTAGTAATCCTCTCAATAATTTTGACAGCAGTAGGAATTGCACCCATGTCACCACATATTTAGCTTCAAATGACTTGTGCAGTCCTGTTGCTTTCAAAATGCACTCCTCCCTATGCAGGTTGGTTGACCAGCACAACAGTAACAGAAGCTACAACTGCCACTTACCTGCTGATATTCAATTATTGTCTGGCTGAGCAATCCTATCTGTTTCATTGTTTCGAGGATCAGACTAAGGAAGGAAAGAGTTGCATACCTTAAGACCATTAACATAAGTCAACATCATAAATGTTTTAATCAATTTTATAAAGGATTTCTTGTTTGTCCTAACAGCAAAATAATATTATGTGTCTGCACATTTCTTTTTACAGTTAATATACTCAGTATCATTGTAGAGGCCAAAAAGTTCTCTTACTTCCCTCTCAGTTTCCCTAAGATTTCATTTAAGTCTGTCTAACATTTGAAATCAAAGAGTTCGGAAGGCATCAAGAAAGTAAAGCCATCTGGAAATGGCTATGAATTAAAGCTCCTAAATCATAGGGATGCAATCTCTTAGCTGTATTTCTGACAGAAATTAAATTTCTCATATTACACTTCATATGCATTCACCTGTTAATAATGAGTAGGAAATTAAAAGCTACTTTTAAATATTTAAGCTTTCAGTTCTTTTTCAAAGACATTTTGCTCCTCCTACAGTTAATTATTAAAGGCAGCAAAGCAGAGGCAAGGCACTGTTACAAGCCTGTAATATATGCTCAGTTATTATAAATGTAGATATTTCAGACATTTTAAACAAAAAGCTCTCTTGTCTAAAAGCAGTTTTCACTAGTGAATCACGAGCTGTGATCTCTGTAATCAAAGCTGAGTAAATTCAGAGCCCAACTGTAAATCTACCATGGGCATATGAGGTCTGATCATGCTGATTCTAGCCAGAAGGTAGACAGTATATCATTCTGTCAAATCTAGAAAAAGGAAGCTTGCTTTCACAAGAGGTAAAATGAAATAAGCTAGAAATATGTCACAATAAACTGTGCAAAATCATTTCCTTTCTAGACATCTGACTCCCAAGAACACCTTACCGTGAGTCCTCATCATCCTGTTCCAATTTGTTTCTCAGGGCATCCGTAATTTGGACCCTGCATATTGTAGGAAATAACATATGACTGATGAGAACTTCTAAGAAACTGAGAGAAGCAGGAAACAGAGAGAAGTAGATTTAAATAAGGAATAGAAAACAATAATTTCCAGGATTCCACTTTTGTCCACTTTCACATTGGAATTATATAAACAAAATCCTCAGTACCTTTTAAATACTTCTTAAATAATGGGGCTTAATTCTCAGGACAGGAAGGAAGTATCAATGATTATTTGTGAGAGTGACAACTCCTTTCTCTCTTGACCAATATATTTGGACATCAGTAATCCAAGAGTCTGCAGAAAGGAAGCTGGGCAAAGGTGTGAATTCAAATAAATAGCCATGAAACTCGTGGGATATCTAACATTATCAACTTCCATCTTTCCTTAGGCATTTGGAAAATACTGCCAAGAAATATGCTTACTGATCTGTACAGTCACTCTTTCCCAACGTGAAGGAACTTTTGGGTTTATACATTTCAACTGGCAAGTTTCTAGTTTTGGTGGGCATGTTTTTTTCTTTTCTACAGCATATCCATCTGCATTCCTATTGTACTTAAAATCTTTCCAATCTCCCATATCACTTTAAAATCCTGTTTTAATCTGATCTGTATATATATGCATCTATCAGAGAGGAAATCAGGAGGTTTCCTCTGTGTGTGTGCACACATAGATGCATAAACAAAAGGTGAAGAAAATTCTACCTTTGCAAGGCCAAGGTCTTGTTCTGTAAAGAGACTTTTACTTCCTCTATATTGCTTTGCAAATCTTTTATGGCCCTGAAAGACAAAAAACAATAAGACAGACAACCTGAGTGTGAAGATAACAGAGTTTAAAAACTATCATATTTTAACTTGCTTTCTACATATCCAATGTAAGAATTTTTCAAGTGAGACACAAATTATTAGGGACAAGAGTAATCTATCATGTGGAACTATATCAGTGAATTCTAGCCATCTCATAAAGTTAAAAGCCACATCAGATACAGAAATACACTGGGAGAATGAATAAAACATTTCTTCCCCACATATTCTCTTAGTTTCCATTATTTACACCAATCTTCTACAAAGTACTGATTGTTAATCTTGCGACTCACTTAAAAGGAATAACTAGAAAAAATTGAAGTTATTCAGTGACATACCTCTGGAGAAGATCTTCTTCAGCAGCGTTAATCTTCAATTGATCAATGAGATTTTCCTGACCTGAAAAAGAGAATGTTGCTAAAACAAGCACAACAGACTTTTAAATACCAACTATAGAGCGCAAAGGATTAGCATTTTTTGCTTGAACAAGTTACTTCTACCTCCAAGCTTCATTATCTTCTACTGTTAATGAGACCACATTATCAATCAGCTGTATCACAGAAATAATTAGGCTCTACAATATTATAATTTAGCACTTTTTAGAAGAGCTAGAGCTGGTTCATTACATGGCTCTAAATATGCCACTGGATGATTCAGTGGAAGAGCATGTACCCAGCTGTACCCTGGGCTGTATCAGAAAAATGGCCAGCAGGTCAAGAGAGGTGATTCTGCCCCTCTACTCTGCTTTTGGCAGACCCCACCTGGTGTGCTGCATCCAGGCATGGGATTCCCAACATAAGAAGGACATGGATCTGTTAGAGCAGGTCCAGAGGAAGACAGTGAAGATGATCTGAGGCCTGGAGCACCTCTCCTATGAGGAAAAGGCTAAGAGAGTGGTTTTTCAGCTTGGAGAAGGTTGCACAGTGACCTTGCAGAGTCCTTCCAGTCCCTGAATGAAGCTTACGAGAGAGCTGGAGAAGAACTTTTTCCTCAGGTCTGTAGTGACAGGACAGGGGGAATGGCTTGCACTTGAAAGCAGGTAGGTTTAGATTAGATATACTGTGGGGTGGTGAGGCACTGGTAGAGATTGCAGAGAAGCTGTGGATGCCTCATCCCTGGAAGTGTTAAGATCAGGTTATCAGGTTGGATAGGGCTCTGAGCTAGATAGTCTAGTGGAAGGTGTCACTGTGCATGGTGGAGGGTTTGGAACCAGATGCGTTTAATGTCCTTTCCAACACAAATCATCTCGTGACTCTACAGGATATGGGAATACCTTAAATCAGTATTGCTGTCAAACACTTGGGCAGACTTTTGGCAAGACTTCAGCCCCAGTGACCAGATTTCTGAAAACCATCACTACATGTCAGGGGAGTCTAAAGTTCAAACCCAGAAAAGAAGGGAAAGGGCAGTGGGCAGCAACTATATGGCATCTTTGTAAACATTCAAATACATCTCAAAAGCTGCCTAGTAAACGCATTAAAACGTACAGCCAGAGGAAAAAACCCCCCATCGTTATCATAAGGAGCACTTTCGATAAATAATTAAAGAAAATATTCAAAAACTATACAAATATGTGTGTGTGTGTGTGTATGTATATATATATATATATTATATGCCACTTCGCAGTCTTTGTTAGTGCAACATCCCACTGCGAGGAGGGATATACTTACTGGCGAGAACGGCACCGTTGTATTCCATGAGCTGCTCCTTCAACTGATCCCGTAGGCTACGGCGGGAGTAAAGCGACAACGGTCAGAGGCTGCGCATCCCTTCATCCCACCCCTGGGCTTCTCCCCGTCCCGTCCCGTCCCGCCGGCACTAACCGGAGCAGAGTGAGGACATCCACGTCGCCATCGTCGCTGTCGACCTTGGCCCACGCCGGGATCGGGACCGGGGCCGCGGGCGGGAGCGGGGCCCGGAGCGGGGCCGCGGGCGGGAGCGGGGCCGGGAGCGGGGCC
>VZUI01003693.1:0-42804 GCA_013401135.1 Cettia cetti
AGAGTCACGCAGTCGGTTCCCGACCCTGATGCCACAAGGACCTTGGCAAGGCACAGAAGCAATGTAATAGAAAAAAAATAATAAACAACCTTGAAAACCTGAACCAACTCATTTCAACGTCTTCTTCAAGCTCGGGGCTTGGGAAAAGAACTCTCTGTCTAAAATCTCGGAGTCTGCCAGCAGCAGAACCCGACAATCAAGGATTGGAACACCTGATGTATGAGTGTGAACACCTGATACTCCAGAAGCTGGGACTGTTCAACCTTCAGAAGAGAAGTCTTAAGGAGGATCTCATCAAAATAATACCTGATTGGGAAGTAATAAAAATGAGACAACCAGAATCTTTACCGTGGTACCCAGAAACAGAACAAGGGGCACTGGGCCCAAATTGAAATACAAGAAATTATTATTTTTTTTCTTTAGAAGATGTCTGAACTCTAGAATAGATTTTTCCAGAGAGATTGTGGGGTCTCCCTCCTTGGAGATATTCAGAATAACTGAATGCAAACAGAACAATCTTGCTCTAGCTGACCTTGGCAGTAAGTGGAGTGGTTGGACTAGGTGATAGACCTGTTATTTCATGAGGATGGTCACCTCACAAATAGGGAGACGTACAAGGCAGAGGTGTTTAATGCTTTCTTCCCTTCACTCTTCATCACCAGTGAAGGGATGTGGGGTCCCAGAGACCTGAGCTGGGGAATCATGGCTGTGAGAATGATAAAATTTCAGTCAATCCTGAACTCCTGAACTTTTTCAGGAACTACTACTCTAGGTATATCTCTATGAGTGTATGGTGCCCAATGGGATTCTTCTCAGAAGACTCAAAGCTCCAGCTTGTGTCATTGCAAGGCCACTCTCAACCATTTTTGAACAGTCTTGAGAATCTGAAGAGGTCATAGTTGAGGGAATGGCCTGAAGTTTTGTCATGGAAGGTTTAGGTTGAATATCAGGAAAACATCCTACACCCAGAGGCTGGACACTGGAACAAGCTCCCCAGAGAAATAGTCATGGCATCAAATCTGTCTGAGTTCAAGAAGCATTTGGACAATACTTCATAACATGGTTTGATTCTTGGGGCTGTCCTGTGCAGACCCAGGAGTTGGGCTGGCTGATCTTTGTGCATCCCTTTCTACTCAGGATATTCTGCTTCTATGATCTCCAGAAATGTTGCAGGGACCCTTAGAGACAGGCTTTTTGTCAGGGAGTATTGCAATAAGACAAAAGATAATGGTTCTAAACCAAAACAGGACAGATTCAGACTAGATAGAAGGAGGAATTTTCTTATGATGAGGGAGGTGCAACACCAGAACAGATTGATCAGAGGGGTGGTAGATGCCTGGAACATCTGAAGTGAGATTTGGATGGGATTCTGAGCAATCCCCAGCTGAAGATCTCCCTGCTCATTGTAAGATCACTGGACTGGATGGCCTTTAGAAGTTCTTTCCAAACCAAACTATTTTACTATTTTACAATTTTATGATTCTATGATTCTGTGATTCTGTGAAAAGGGAACCTCAGTTTAGGGTTGTACCTAGAATTCATCACCAATTTAAAAGTTACAAACTGACACAAACACACATGCAAATGATATAACACATGACTAATGTCACTGAAACACTAATTTTACTAACCCAAGGAGTTGTTCTTCTATACAGGAATTACAGGAATTTATTGTCTGGATGATATTTATATCTTAGTCTTCCTGCTTTAATTGATATAAACAGAATAATTTAAAAAAATTTTGAAATACTTTATGTTCAAATAAATACAGAGTGATTATACCTTCCAGTTTCATTTAGTTCTGAACTGATGTTGCAAAATTCAGGGTGATCTGAGGTTGCATTTGTATATACCATTATAGAAAAGTGTAGCAATTATTCTTAATTAGTTTAGCATTATTTCTAATTCTTAAAAGCTTTATTTAAATATCAGTACTTCTTTTGCAGTGTGCAGGGGATGCAAGTTGCCCCTTCCTATTCAGAAACAGGAAGTTTTCTAAAGGCATACAGAATAAAACCTCAGGCAGAGGAAGGTATCCCCTTATTGGTCCAGAGGGGGTGAACAAGAGAAGCCTTTCAGAGAGCAAGAAGAAAAGAAAAGAGCTACACAAGTTAGCAGAATTCCACATTTTTATCAAGTTAATCCAGTTGTGCAGTATGAGGTGATACAGTGCAGTAACCTGATTTGTAGCCTCAGTCCAGACAATGACTCAATCTGTAAGTATAAACATAGGTATATAGATATTTGAAAGTATGAAAATTTATGGGAAGACACAACGTACTCAAAGACTAAAACTCAGACTACTTCTTTCTGGAGGTGCAGGGGTACAAAACTTAGGCTTACCAGCTATCACAAGAACAACTACCATGGAAGTCCTTAGTCAAGCAACAACAGTGAATCAAATGGGAGGAAATAGGATTTGTAGTATCTCAGAGTGTGGGCCAGATGGGAAGCTGAATGAATTGAAGTCCAGGAAAAAACCCCAAGCAGCTTGACTACACTGCAAATAATGGTAGACAATGTTTTTGAAACATAAAATGCTTTGGGTTGCAAGGGGCCTCTCTAAGTCATTTTGTCTACATGCTTCTTAAAGCAGGATCATGAACAAAGCTAGGTCAGGCAGTTCAGGGCCCTATTGAGTCAAGCTTTGAATATCTCCAAGGATGGAATTCTCACAGCCTCTCTGTGAAAGCTGCTCTAATGCTTAATCACCCTCACTATGATTTTTGACTTTTTTTTCTTTCTGTATCCTGCTGGAAGGTCTTTTGCTGCAATTTGTTTCTGTTGCCTCTTGTTCTTTCACTGTGAATGGTTGTCAGAAGTCTGTTTATGTATTTTCTATAAGCCCCTCTAACTTTTAGTAGACCACAATTAGATTTCCTTGATCTTCTCTTCTCCAACCTGAAAAATTCCAATTCAGTTTTCTTCACCTCCTGGATCATACGATCCATTTCCTAATTATCTTCTTCACCAAACATTGAACTTTCTGAAGCTTGTCAATCTCTCTTTTGTATAGCAAGGAACAATAGTGGGCAGAGTATCATATATATGGCCTGAAAGTGTCGAAGAGAAAGGAATAATTGACTCACTGACTCTTCTGCTACTAACATAGTATGCAGTTAGCTTTCATTGATGCAGGTGTTTTGTCCACCAGGGCCACACATTCCTTTTCTGCAGTGCATCTTCCTGGCTGGCAGACTGTAATGTTCCATGAGTTTATTCCATCTCAGATAGCAGGACTTTTTTGTCTTTCCTGAATTACTGAGTTTCTGTTGGACTCTGTCTCTACCATGTCAAGGTTTCTGAAAAGGAAACTCTGTCATCCAGTGTGTCACGCAGTCCTCCCATTCTGAGGTCTCACATCAACCTCATGATGAAATATTCTCTCCTCTAAGCAGACTGGATTAAAATGTTAAGTAGCATCAACTGCTGTATTACCCAAGAACCACCATTCACATTTGGTTGCCACTTAGGTTTCAAACCATTAACCTTAATGGTACAGCACATTTTTCCTATTTATAATTTACTCATCTAGTAAGTATCTCCCCAGCTTGGATACAATGATGCCAAGGACAGCATTTTCAAACCCTAGACACTTCTAAAGCAAATGTCATTCAATGATCTCCCTAGTGCCAGTCATCTACTCAGAGAGGGCACAATCATTGGTACAGCAGTGTACCCTTACTAGACCAATGCTAATTGTTCCAGATGACCCTCTTGACCTTTTTGGGTCTTGAACTGGCTTCTGAGAGAATTTGATTCACAATGAGGGTAGAAGAAGGTCACGAGGGCTTTAGACTCTTCTGTGTCCTTCATTAGTGAAAACCCACCCCATCCAACATGCCAAAATTGTTCTTTGGCTCTCCTTTTGTTTCTGATCTAACTTTAAAAGCCTTTTGTATTCTGCTTTATAACTTATTTTCCTTCCTATCTCCATTTGTAACTCCATCTGAATTATTATCTTTCAGTTCCATTTCAGAATGTTCAGAGCATCATTGTATATCCCTCCCTGGTATCCCAACCATATTTCCATTTTCCATATCTACTTCCAGTTCCTGTGTACATGGCAAGTATCATCCTGTGGATAATCTTTCAGAGTAGCTTTAGGACAGCAAGATCTCTGATTATGGATCTTCTTTAGAGCAGTCATAGAAAGTATGATGTCTTGCCTATCTCTCACTGTACTTGTGATTCTAGGTTGCTTTTGTAAAAGTAAGTCTCTGAAGAACTTCAAAACAAATGGAACAGAACACATAATTCTCTCAAAACACATTTACAGCTAGGCTGAAGAATCTAACTTTACCTGCAGTCACTGTAAAACTAAAAGAACAATCAGATCTTTCTCCTGGCAATTCTGACATAATATCCTTTTAAACTTTGTAACAGATGTGCTTTAAACATATCACAGGAAAAAAGAAACAAAATTTCCCAGATGAAGTTTAATTTTCCTTCATCCTCACTGAGAAACAGCTGGAATGCAGAAAATGTACACTCTAGTTTTCTAAACACACTCATTATGGTTAATGACCTAGTCAGTACAATTTTTAACTTCATATATACTTTACACATATCTAGCCATGCATTCATTTTCTCAGCATTTCCTAAAATATCTTCTGTCTCTTTCACTTGCAAAAAAAATCATTATCGGGTCAAAGAAATACAACTTGGGAAAAACAGTCCTGGTGTAGTTCCCTTCTGACAAAAATTATTTATGTTAAAGAAATAAGGATATTTCAGTAAAAAGAAGTTGAAGCTTACAAGAAAATTTAAATAACCTGTTTTCTTCCCATTAGTCTCACCTTGATATTGTTGTCAGAGAGCAATGATTCAAAGGGTAAGGAACAGAATTGTGAGATGCATATTGAAATAGTGATGCTGCCCCAGACATAAGGCAGAGAGACCTTCAGGTTCATGATGTTTCCAACGTACGGATTTTTGAACAAACATGACCATTAATTCTATGGAATAAAGTTTTTCTGATTCCCTTCCAGCTCCTTTGAGACAATTTATAGCTGCAGGGAGTACTGAAGGAAAAATTCAGTGAACTGTCCAAATGTATAATTGAAACTGCATAACCATAAGATTTTGTACAGCATCACGATGGTGGTGAGATATTTTACCCCTTGGCTCTTAAGTGCTTTACTGGCTTAGATTTTATAGAATGCAAATGTCAAAAAAATGGTAAATAGAGGGAGTTGCAATTACTGTTATAGGAAGTTCAATGTCTTGACAAGGATCCAGAGGAACCAAACTGGATGTATATATAAGCAAAATCAAGAAAGTTCAGATTTAAATATCAGAAAGCTGTTATGGAAGTAATATAGAGGTCAAGAAAAGTCCTTTAATCTTATACCCAGAAAGACTTTACCCTGAAAGACCAAATAGGAAAGTGAGATGCAGTCAAACAATGAAAATGAATGAGGTACATTCCTGTGAAAATGGAAGAACAGACTAATTAGAATTGAGTGCAATGATGTTTGACTTCCATACAGACTGGTTGTTCTCTGTCATAAACCAGCCAAGACTGAAATGAGCAAATAAAGATGTTTTACTGTAGGAAGCATTGTGGGGTAGTGTAGATTAGAAAATCTGAAAATCACAATAATAATAATAATAATAATAACAATAACAATAACAATAACAATAACAATAACAATAACAATAACAATAACAATAACAATAACAATAACAATAATAATAATAATAATAATAATAATAATAATAATAATAATAATAATAATAATAATAATAAATAAAATTAAAATTCAAAGTTGGAAATTAAGTCCAGTAATATTTTTAAAGATACACAAACATGTAAGATTAGCTTAAATTTGAGATTCTAACCAAATCAAGCATTCTGAATATTTGTCCAACGAAACCATAGGATTCATGTTCCATGAAAATTCAGTAGTCACATTCAAAATAGCCCAGAAGATCATCCCAAAGCTCATATGAAGATAAGGAATGGCATTATCTCTAATGACTCAATAAACTTCCTTGAAAAGACTAGTTTAGCAGTCGGCTAATTTCAGCTAAAAAATTACGAAGATTAAAATAATTTTTTCAGAAGGAATTTGAAGGAAGCTAATAGATAACTAGATATCTGTGACTCTTGTGGCAAGCTGTCGCCTTGTTTTCCAGCCTTCATGATTGGAGTCAGAAATTTCATGTAAACAAAATAATGTTTACAGAACTTTTATCATGTTTTTGGATTCCTTTCTGTGAAAGGACAATTGATGGACACTTTCTAAGACCAGTGGAGTTGAAGAGGTTTTCAGTCTTCCAATCTGGTCTCCTTTTTAGAAATCTATATAAGCTGTATAAAAAATTAAACTTCCTCTTTTCCCACTTCGACTCCGTGGTGATCACTGCTTCTCCCTCGGGACAGCATTGCACAACAGTAAGCCAAAGTAAAAAAGTAGAAAAAGGAAAAGTAGGTAGAGACCAAACTATTAAGTATGGGATCCTTGTCTGTTATTCAAAAGGCAATCAATGATTCACTAAATAAGATTCAGACACCAGATGTCTAAGTAAGTGTCTGAAGGATCAGACAGAAACAAGGAATGGTTTAGGAAAAGGAATGTGGAGTTACAGGGAATGTTCATTAAAAGAAAGAATATAGACTGAGATACTGATGAATTTCTGTATCAATTTACTGTCAGCTGAGCATTTTAACCATACACACCCCACACACTTTTCAATTATTTTACTAACACACTCATAAAAATTGCCTTTTTATGATAATACTGATGTATTCCACAGGAGTATTGAATATAAACTTAAATTGAATGTTTTCCCTTGGAAAAATAATTAAACTTCTTATTCACTTTAGAGCATATCACGGTGCATTTTAATTTGGAAAGAAAAAAGGATAACACCAAATTACACTAATAACCAAAGTAGTGTTAATAATTTTGAAATGAAAAAGATAAGAGTTCATTGATTGTGAGCAATTAGTCTACAACAGCAGGTAGCATGAGATTTTATTTCACTGAAGAATTTCTAATTTTTGCCTTCAAAGGATTTAGTTTTTATGTTTAAATGAATTAAAAAAGAATAGTGCAGTGCCATAACATGTACACACATAATGTTACAGTAAACCTTTGCCCTGTCCCCCATCTAGACTCCACTTCCTCTGTGACCTTGACTGCACAGAGCATTTAGCTTGTATGGTTTCCAGGGAAGCCAATTTATTCTTCCTGAAACACTTCATGCTCGCTCACACCCAGGTATATTCTTGGACCTGAACTCCCAGATACATGAGCCAAGAGCTGCCAAGATCACATGTGAACACCTACAGTGAGTGCTGGATTGTGGTTTGACCTTGGATGCCTGCAGACCTCCATCGTCTTCTCTGTCAGTCACTCCCCTCCCCAGCAGGAGAGTGGGGAGGAAGTCAAGTGGAAAGCTCATGAGTTGAGATAAGGACAGGGAGATCATTCACCAATTGCCATCACAGGCAAAACAGACTCAGCTTGGGGGAAACTAATTTAATTTCTTGCCCATTACAAAAGGGTAGGACAGTGAGAAACAAAGACAAAAACTATAACATCTTCCCCTCACCCTCACCTCCTCCTTCTCATTCTCTCACTTTGGCATTTGCTCTGCTGTTTCTTACTTTGTCTGTTCCTTCCTCCTCCCTGTGAAATTTTCACCTCTCCTAAACATCTTTCCCTCAAGGGGCACCCATGTCAGCTGTGGGCTCAACTCAGCAGTGAGATCTGGCTGTTCAGCACAGGGAAGCCCTGGCTTCTCTTCACAGACACCCCACTGAGACACCTGTATCCTCTACGACTCCAGAATCAAGCCCAGCTGAAATGTACCTAGATTTTGCTCGAGGATTTCTGAGGTCCTAATGGAGAGAAGGGGCTTCCCAGCCCTTCTCTGTCTGACAACATTAGGCTTTGCTTTTACACTCAGTACTTACACTCACCAAATGTTTCTGCAGTACAAGACACAGATGCTGTATGGGTCTGGCTGAGTTCATTGTCTCCACACCAGCCCTCAGAGTGCTGTGTTCTTCATTGGTAGCTAGAAGGGTGTTGGTAACATGCTGATGTTATGGCCACTGCTGAGAAGTGCTCCTTCAGCACTGTCCAACATTCCTCCCCTTCATCAGTGAGCTGGGAACAGGCAAGATGTTGGGAAGGGACAACTGAGCTGACCCAAATTGACTAAAGGGATATTCCATACCATAGGACATCAGCTTAGATATAAAATCTAAAAGAAGGAGGAGGAAGGGGAGATATTAATTATTTATGATGTTTGCCTTCTGGAGCAACTGCTACATGTGCTGAAGCCCTGCTTCCCAGGAAGTGGTTAAACATGGCTTGCTGAGGAGAAGTAGAGAATAAAAGTTTGGGATTTTTTTCCTTTGCATGTGCATGTTCAACCTTTCACTTTTGCTTTAGTAAATTGCCTTGTCTCAACCTATGAGCTCTTTCCATGTTATTTTCTCTTCTCTGTCAAGCTGAAATGGAGGGGGGTGAGAGAGTGTTTTGCTGGGCAGCTGTGTATGGGTTGGTGCTAGCTGAATGTCAGGCACCTACCAAAGCCTCTATATCATTCCACTTTACAACTGGAAAAGGGAGAGGAAATATAATAAAAGGATCAGGAGGGATCATACACCAAATACCGTCACAGGCAAATGACTTAATTCAGGGATATTAACTGAATTTACTGCTAATAAAATTAGAGCAGGAAAATAAGAAGTAAAAGCAAGTCTTAAAAACACTTTCCCCCCATCCTTATCTCCTTCCCAGCTCTGCCTTCTCCCTACCAATGGTGCAGGTAGACAGGGAAAGGGGGTTACAGTCAGTTCATCACACATTTTTCCTCCTACGGTTCTGGGAGAGGAATACTTCCCCTGCTGCACTGTGGGGTCCCTCCCATGGCAGACAGTCCAGCACAAACTCCTTAATCATGAGTCTATCCCACAGGCAACAGTTCTCTCAGAACTGCTGTAACTTGGGTCATTCTGCCGCAGGGTGAAGTCCTTCAGGCACAGCCTGGCCCAAGTGGGTCCGTCACAGGGTCACAAGTTGTACCAAGAAACCTGCTCCAGCATGGGCTGTCCTGTCCATAGGTGTGCAGATCCCTGTCAGTAGTCTGCTCCAGCATGGGTTTCCCATGGGTTCGCAGCCTCCTCTCAATCATTCATCTGCTCTGGCATGAGTCTCCCTGGTGGGCTGCAGGTGGATCTCTGCATCCCATGGGCCTCCATGGGCTGCAGGGGCACAGCTGCCTCACCACGGGCTGCAGGGGAATCTCATCTCTGGCACCTGGAGCACCTCTGGCCCCTCCTTCCGCACTGACCTTGGAGTCTGCAGAGCTGTTCCTCTCACATGTTCTCATCTGCTCTTCTCTGGCCACAATTACATCAGTGCAATAACTTCTTTTCCTTCTTAAATATATTATGACAGAGATTTTACTATCATTCTGATTGGCTCAGCCTTGGCTAGAGCAGGATCTATCCTGGACCTGGCTGGAATTGGCTCTGCTAGGCATGAAGGGTACCTTCTGGCAGCTTCTTGCAGAAGACGCCTCTGCAGTCCCCACACTTTGAAAGCCTGTCCACGCAAACCCAGTGCAACCCATCAAGGTCAACCTACAACATTTGCATCAGCAAAGACTGTGAAGCTGCTTTGGAATTCTGTTATTTTAGTTATCCAGTCACGTTGTGAGATATTTTGACAGCCTTTTCCTAAGGCTTCCTACACTAGTTTCAGCCTGTTCACCTGTGATGTTTGGAGCTCTGCATACCACTCTCTTTGGCTCCAGCACACACACCAAGCTGCAGAAGCAGCAAAACGGATGTGCTCCCTTGCAATGTATGGTTTAGTAGCTATGCTAGCAGGATGTAGGAAAATTCTGACAAAGACACAGAATATTTTCTGCTTCTAGATCATTAAGAAGAATTCCTTCATGCTTACAGTAAGAGCATGTCATTACTTCCCATATGCAAACTGGAACTCTTGAAACATGAAAGCTGAACCAAGGAGCAAGATCCCATTGTCATAACCACTGCATGTGGTCACTTATTCTAGAGAGGCATTTATTTCATACCCACTTCTATGAAATTCCTCAAGATGTTTTAATGCCTGAAGATTTCAAATGCCTCTTCCCAATCCTTGCTCCTTGCAGAACTTGCAAATGCAAATAAAATTCTGCTGCATTTTTCTGTATGGCAAGACCGCATGTAAGAGTTTCTTGGCTCAACTCAGCAACTCAAACGATGCTGCATTTTCACTACAAGTTGGACAGAAAAAGAAGTCTTCTTTAATGCAAAATCATGCCTCTTTCCATATCTTCACCAGTTGTAATGCTCTGTCAATTTCTCATGCAGTTGAGTCTGGAGTCGAAGCACATACACATTGGATATAAAGATTTTAGATGGAGGCAGTTAGGAGGAAGAGAAGAATAAAACACAGGTTACAGGTGAATTAAAAGGTTTTAAGAGATATATGCCTGAGCATGACAACATTGTGTCAATAGTGAGGAGAATTACAGATGTACTGCAGTGGCTGGGAAAGAAAATTAGCTTCCTCAGGATCTAATTTGAGTACACTTGTTTGTTTTACCAGAGCTGTGTTATAAATATATTCTGAAGAGTGTCAATCACTTGTAAAGCAATCTCAGAATGATATGCATTCAATTACAAAGCAGTGTCCTGATGTGAAATCTGGAAGACTTTTTCTTAAGTCATTTTAAACTGGACTATATAAATACCTAGACAGCACTTTGTAGGAAGAATCATACCTGGAGAAAAGCATTACCTTAATGACCCCATAGATGTTCTGATTTTCTAATTTGTATGGCAGTGATCTGATAAATTTACATAACTAGAGGGGTGTAACAAATACATGTACTTTACTTACTATATTTAGTAACAGCCTCTCAGACCTGAAAATATTAATTTCCTTATTCTTTTGTGCTTATGAAATGTTCATCACAGTATTTCAAGGCCTGTATTTACAAATTAAGGATCTAGATCTAATCTATTTATTCCAATGAGAAATGTTTATTTTTAAAGTTTTTGTTTTTTGTTTTTTTTTTATTTTTTTTACTAACAGCAGCATTCAAACACTTATAAAACCTTGACACTTTAACCAGTGATCATGGTCCCTAAACTTTTCTAGTAAAACTGAGAAGGACCCCTGGTTTGGGCAATCCAGGTACTGGGGCTATGTCTACACTCAACAAAAAATTTGCTTCCTCCTTTTGCACAGCATCATGGCTGGGAGCTTCTTCAGACTTGCATATTTCTCTGTTGTGACAAGAACCACCATTGAATGACAGTTCACTGCTTTTACAACTAGCAAGCAGTGGTACACAGTAGGAGTAGGCTGGTAGAGCTAAACAGCTGGGGCTGTGGACCTGGTATTGATAAAATACATGTTTCAGAGATGAAAAGTCTAAAACTGCTTTTGTACCATGAATCAGATATTTCTGAGCAGCCAGGGCGCCTAAGACAGGTGTACCAGGAGCCTAACCTAACACAGTCAGCTTCATTTCATCACTTTCTGCAGAGGGCGTCTGCTCTGTGACACCAACACATGCCTCTGTAACACCAACGATACCACAGAATGGGAGCTAACTGCAAGATTGATCCCAAAAATGCTTCTCCAGTCTTAACTAAAGTCCTAACCTGAACATATCCTTTCAGAGATTCCTCACACAGTGTTTTGGGCTTCCTTTCATTTTCTGCAACAATATAAAACATACAGTCACCACTGGCTTCTGTATTTAGTTTCTTGGAAATGTAACGACAGTTAAGGAACAAGAAGACTCTTCTTATAAAAGAGCATCTAAAATTATTTTGTTATATATTTTGCTAGACCGTAAAAATTTTATGAAAAAAGCAATAAAAAAGCAATATTAGATGAGGTCAGGTCCATGCATATCAAAGTTTAGCACAAAAAAAATTTTTATGGCCCCTATGTCAAAATAATCCTCATTCTAATCTACACTGCAAATACTACTGAAACTCAAAGACTGCAATAGTGTTAGCAACTGCTTGAGGGAAGAATTAACAAGTGGATTCTGCCTCTAATACTCCTTTCAAAGACCTGTTGTGAAGAGACTTTCTGTGAAATTTTGAAGTTGATGAGGAAGGGGCAAGGAGATGAGCCATATAACCTTTATAACACCTAAACAACAATTCTAGGTTGGTGAGTGTTTCCAGGTGGAAATGACGGGCAAGATTTGCCTCTGAAGTAATAAGATATTATGTAAAGTCACTAAAGTATGTCAAAGGCTACATAACGAAAGCAAAGAAGAGAACAAAAGAGGGGACATGGGTTGGGGTTTTTTTATTTGTTTACATTCTATATAAACAAAAGAAGGATTTTTCATATTCATTCCACAGGAATTATCAGCTCAGTGTCTGCATATTTTTCAGATTTAAAGTAAAAGCAATAGGATTTCCTTGCCTAAAACAAACAGTATAAAGAAATATATGAAAAATAAAAGGTGTCTTAAAATTCAACGTATTGCCTTTGACCTATTGGTATCCTATACTACTATACATGTGGATATACATAGCTATTAAAATACACAACCAAGAGTACAGAATTATATAATATTTTGTTCCTGTGTTACATCTTAATGACTGAAAGACGCGCTCATTCCAAAATGTTTTGGAGTTCAAAAGCTTCAAACCCATTCCAATATTCTCAAAGACTCTTTCTATGTAATTCTGGTTCAGTTCTAAGTCAATACAGCAATGACTTAGGGGAACAAGACCTTTCCTTGTCTTTGGTTAAGACCCCAGTAGACCTCTAATAAACACCTAATTCTCACCAGAGATGATGTGAGATTGTGCCTTTCTTGAAAGATGCTGCATAATTCTGATCTCCCATTAATCACAATCCCAATGTTTCCCATGTCACACAATAAAACACTTTACTATAAATGAAAACCTCCAGCATGTTTTTTTTTTCATTATTGTCAATTTAAAAAATAATTTTAAGATTCTAAATATGCCATTTTCTCAGTAAATAGTAGGGGTTGAAATATGCACACAAGTTCTTTCATGTTTGTGGTTATTTATCCAGCTTAGCCATTTAGCTTAAAGGATATGGTTAATTTTGAAAACAAGTTAGTTAGCAGTGTGCTGAGAAGCTGTAAATATTTTGTCTAATTCTATATAGAAGAAAATTGCCAGAAAGGAAATATAATATACAAGCGTCTTTCTTTTTACATGTAGATGCAAGGTTTCATTCTGAATGGCACAGTATTTTTAAATTAACAATAATTCCTTTCCATTCTTACAGGATAATGAAGAGTAATAAAAATGAGAGTTCTATGAAATATTTTAATTTATGCACATTTTAGAAACCAATTTGGTAAATGAGAAACAGCAAGGCATCTTTTTCAACATATTTTCCAACTACTCCAGGGCAAGTCTGATGCTGCTCATTCTTACCACTACAATTTAACACTTACTCTCTCCAACTTTCTCCACATTGTACTGTTTTGTGTATGTGTGTAATCTAAGTAGGTCTTGCATTTCTTTCCCACTGATGTTATTAGTCATGGCAATGAACTTATCCATGACAATAACTCCATAACATTTTCAACCCTGTTACTATAATTCCAACTGCATCTGGGTGGAAGTACGCTAAAAACTACCACAGTTAATTTTTTTCATTTACAACCCTTATTAATGTTCATAGGTAGTTTTTAATAGGTGATTTCAATGGTACCAAAAACATGCAAAGTGTTTCCCAGTCAAGTAGCAATTGCTAATTTATCTCACTATGACATATCACTATACACATTAAAATAAGTTGGCAGAATTATGAATGGACATGAGCACCTATGTATAACTCCGTTGTTTCTCTAAAATGCTTTTTAAATACGTTTTTATACCATTTGCCTACCCTTTAAAATAATCATAAATTATTAAGATTTTTTTTAAAGAAAACTTGAAGGGCTTGGTTCTTATTTGAGTAAATGTTTAACATTATGTTTTTTCTTGATCAGGCCAAACTTCTAATTATAACTATGCAGATTAATGATAAAAGAGGACAACATGAACATAATATCAACACAAAATGAGTTATAAAAACTGCAGGTCCTACCAGGTCATTTGAAAAAAAGAATAGTTCTACAACTGCTTTTGCAGCTTGTTCAAAATAGCAATAAAGGATTGCAAATTTGTATTCTTTACATATGCTCTTTTTCATTGGGGATTTACAATGTGGGGGATGGAACTGCTGTGACTGTACTCACATTTAAATTCATTAGAGACTTAATTGAAGAAAAATTACACACCACTCTGCAAATTATTATTATTATTAAGTTTTTTTGTTTGTTTTCATCTTCCAATGAAGAGGTGATTTTTCAATTATTATTGCTAAGGGCATATTATCCTGTATACCATCATTAATAGTATTTGGTCAAAGGTATATGTCACAAGAGATCATATTACATGTATTCACATATTACACTGGTTCAACTCACTTCAGAAATTATTTTTCAGTTTTAGCTCTTTTTAGAATGCATCATATGTTTTTCAACAACTTAGTAGAATCTTCTCGATGCTATGATAAATGGGTATCTGTAACAAAAAGTTAACAAATGTGAGGTCCTTTTCATAAATCTCCTGATTTCCATGGCATGTAAAAACATGAAAAAAATCAATGGGTTAGAGAAAAGGGTCCTTTTTGTACCCATTTAGACTAGACTGACAAGCACCAAAATACTTTTTCAGGGAACCAATGAACCTGCAAATCCTGTTTCTTTTAAAAAATCAGCAATCATCCTGGATGTTTTTCTGTGTATAGTTTTCCTGCTTTGTGCAATATTGCACTCAAACTGCTTAAATGGTCACCTCCTTCTTCTGTGGGTCCTTCTCTAATGAAAGGAACAAGACTTAGGTTTCAGACAGTGATGGACTCTGTTGCCTGCAGTACAGTTTTAAAACCTCAGCTGAAACATACAGTGCAACTCCAAAGTTGGTCCTGAAATGGCACAAAACCACAAAATCACTTAGGTTGAAGAGACCTCCAAGATCATCACATCCAACCTTTGACTGATCACCAACTTGCAAACTAGCCTGTAGCACTAAATGCCATGTAAGTTGTTTCCTGAACACTTCCAGGGATGGTGACTCCACCACCTCCCTTAGGCAGCCCATTCCATTGTTTAACAACCCTTTCCGTGAAGAAATTTGTGCAGCCTGGACTTCCCCGGCTCAGCTTGAGGCTATGTACTGTCACATATTGCTAGGGAAAAGAGACTAACTCCCTCCCCACCTACACCCTGTTTTTAGGCAGTTGTAGAGAACAATAAGGTCCCCCCTAAGCCTCCTTTCATCCTTGATAAACAACCCCAGTTCCCTCAGTCACTCCTCATAGGATCTACCCTCTAGATAATTCACCAGCTCAGTTGCTCTTCTCTGGACTTGCTCCAACCCATCAAAGTCTTTCATGCAGTCTGGAACTGGACACAGGATTTGTGATGTCACTGGTGCCAAGTACAGAGGGACAATCACAGCACACTGTTGCTGATACAGCCAGGATGCCATTGGTGTCCTCCTGGCCACCAGGCATACATTGGCTCATGTTCAGCTGCTGTCAACCAGCACCCTCAGGTCCTTTCCCACCAGCCCTCTTTCCAGTCACTCTTGTCCCAACCTGTATTGCTGCATGGGATTGTTGTAGACAAAGTGTAGGACCTGTCACTTGGCCTTATTGAATCTCAGGTCCTCATGTTGTCACGTACCCCCCAGCCAAAATTGCAGCAGAAATGGTACAGGAGAATAGAAGGATATTGGAAGTCTAGATATTGAAACAGCAAAAGAGGGATGTAAAAAAAACAGTGTTTATGGCACCTAGGTAAGAAAATTAAGATCTCTGTGCTGCTACATGCACTGTACTAAGAAGAAGAAAATTAAGGAGAAGAAAATTAAGGAGAAGAAAATTAAGGAGAAAATTAAAGACAGCCCACACCCTGAACAGGATGGGCAAAGGTACAAAGAAAGACAAAAGGCACACAAAGGTACAGAGAGAAAGGAAAGCTAATCAAAATGATGTGTAAAGGTTGAAAGTGCTCAGAGAGAATAAAATGATTGACAGAATAAAAAATCTAATTGAGGTCAGTTTCTAAGGGATATAAAAAAGGTATAAAAAACTATCATATAGTTTTTTTAGCTGCTAATAGAGGAAAAAGCTGGGAGCCATGGTAATGACTCAGTATGCTCACTACCCTCCATGGCATCACAAGGAGTCCTGGCCAGACCACCTCTGTACATGCCTGTTAATCCTTGAATGTTAGACAGACTATCTGGACAACACATGCTCTACTACTTATGAGAATGTGTATGAACATGAATTTAAAATAAAACCATGATTCCCTCCTACAACATCTCATGAGAAATTTTGTTACATTGTAGCAGAAGTCAGCATTATTACCTGAAAGGTCTCCAGCTGCAAGAGCTCAGAAGTTGTAATCACCTGGTACTAATGGAAATGCAGCAATATTAAAACTGCTACTTTGCTGCTGACTGCAAGGCCATACCACAAGATCCCACAAATGAGTGTCTGTGGTGGGTAAACCCTGGCTGGATGCCGTCTACCCACCCAAGTCACTCTTATCATTAGCCTTCCTCAACTGAGCAAGGGAGAAAAGAATTAAAAGAGCCTCACAGGTTGAGATAGGGGTAGCAAGAGATCACTCACCAGTTAATGTCATGG
Source organism: Cettia cetti (assembly GCA_013401135.1). Lineage (NCBI taxonomy): Eukaryota > Metazoa > Chordata > Aves > Passeriformes > Sylviidae > Cettia > Cettia cetti. The sequence continues at coordinate 16,701 of VZUI01003693.1, forward strand.
ACAAAACAAAACTGACTTGGGCAAATAAATTTATTACTAGTCACATCAGAGCAGGGTAATGAGGAATAAAACCAAATCGTAAAACATATTCTCCCCACCTGTCCTTTCTTCCCAAGCTCAACTTTACTCCTGACTTCTCAGGGAATGGGGATTGTGGTCAATTCACCACACATTGACTCTGCCTCTCCTTTCTCCTCTGAAGTTTCACTCTTCACTTTCTCCAGTGTGAAGTTTCTCCCATGGGAGACAGTCTGTGAACTTTTTCAGTATGAGTCCTTTCTGTGGGCTGCAGTTATTCACAAACTGCTCCAGTCTCTGTCCCTTCCACCAGGTACAGTCCTTAAGGCACAGCCTGCTCCACTGTGGATCCACTGGAGGATCACAAATCCTGCCAGTAAATCTGCCTCCAGCATGGGCTCCTCTTTCCACAGGCCCTGCCAGGAGCCTGCTCCAGCATGGGTTTTCCATGGGGTCACAGCCTCTATTGGGCATTCATCTGCTCTGGCATGGAGGTCCTCCACAGGCTGCAGGTGGATCTCTGCATCCCATGGGCCTCCATGGGCTGCAGGGGAAACTCAGCTCTGGCACCTGGATGACCTCCTGCCCCTCCTTCTGCACTGACCTTGGTGTCTGCAGAGCTGTTCTTCCCACATATTCTCACTCCTCTCTCTGGCTGCAATTGCTCCCATGCAGTAACTTTTTTCCCCTGTCTTAAATAAATTACCCCAGAAGTGCTACCACCTTTGATGGGTTTGGCCTTGAACAGTGATAGGTTCACATTGGATCTGGCTGGCGTGGGCTCTATTTGACACAGAGGAAACCTCTAGCAGCTTCTCACAAGAGCCATTCCTGTATCTTCCCACTACCAGGGCCTTGCCAAACCACTACATTGTTTAAAGAAAGCCTCTGGACTTTTTCTATAGGGAAAGAATAATATCAACATATAAAATTAGGAAAGAGTAGTTCTTTACATCGTGTCCAGAAAAATGTGTAAAATTAGTTGTATGACAGAATAATCACACATGGTGTACCAAAAGTTCCATCAACTGATGAAACACATTTGCATGCTATTTTTAAACAGTTTCTTTTTCAGTAGTCAAAAGTTCCAATACTTGCTTTTATTTCCTTATAACTCTATATAAAATTTTTGGCATTTCAGAACAAGAAGGGCACAAATCTACTATATTGATTTCTTTGCTTTCAGGGAACAAATGCTTCATTAGTATTTTAATGTTTTCATTTAGAACTTGGGTTTCTGTGTTACTTATTTATTCGTTTGTTTGTTTGTTTAAAGCAAGAAAAACAATAGACACCCACATATAAACCCTTTTGACCAGGAAAAAGCTAATTTATAATTTTCACAAAGCATCTCAAATGAAAATTAAACTAGTACCATGTAAAAAGGCACACTTCTTATATTTTACATGAACATGGAATGGAGAATGTCTTACATTTGGACTGTTATTCCACCTGATATCTTCAGACAACTATGGACAGTAAACATGAAAAAAAAGAAGCAGTAGGATCAGTTCTGTTTTGGATGAAAGGGTCTTACACAATGATCTGTCTAACAGAATTGATGTACTTCTGAGGAGCACCATAAAACAGCATGTTAACAATTAAAGGTCTAGCTGCAGTGCTGCAATATGAACAAAATGATAAATACATGCAAATAAATATTTTTCAGGTGAAAAAAGGGGCAAGAGTATTATACTCTAGCAGCCTTATCAAAATGTTGTGATAGAAAAAGAGAAAAAGCTTCTACAAACATATCTTTGCCAGTAACTAGGAAAAAGTGTAAAGTTCATTTATTTTTCCCTAGATTAAGGAAACAGAGTATATAAATATTGAGATCCAGGCATATAGTGGAATCTTATATATCCTCAAGCTTTCCTGAAAAAAAAAAAAAAAAAAAAAGAGACAAGTAAGAAAGGTCAAAGGTGGAGTTATTACAGTCAGTTAAACTCACACTGCAATAGGAAAACCAGAATTTCCTCAAGGGGAACAAAGCTGACAGAAATAATGAAAACACTACCTTTATCAGCCATCTGATGCTTTCCTTTTCAGAAGAGATAAGGACAGGAGATATGTTTGCTGCTTCCAATACTTCATCGATTTCAAGTCACAAAGTATGTTTTTACCACAGCTACAAGATGTTGTTGACCTCATACTGCAACTTAAACTGGAGTCAAACAGTGGGTGTCTATGGACCTCTATAATGCATTTCCACTGAAAGTATTTTTTCCTTCAAATAATAGAATGTCTAGAGATATGAGCAACTTCATAATAGCATTTGTCTGTCAGACACATAGAGGCAACCAACAAAGTACCACTATCATCTGAACAAAGCACATTTTACTTCCTTTCTCCTGAAATTACTGCCATTCATAATCACAGAGCTGGTAAGTTCAAAATATAAAAGAAATATTACATTATTTAAACTATCTTTTTCCCAGTGCTAGACAGTGATTTTTTTTCCCTTTTTTTTATTTCAATGTTTCAATTTTTTTTGTTTTAAAGTTTCAAGTTTAAGTGATGTTGCCCTGAGAAAACTATTTGTCTTTCAGGCCATTTTCTTAACGTCACACTTTCATATTTATTTATAATTTCTGTTGTCATTTTTTAATCTACTTTTTTATATTAATTTAAAACTTGCAGACAGATAAGCTATATTTCTTCACAGCTGCCTTAAAAAAAATCCTGAACCAAATTAATCAGTTTTGTAACAAACTATTATTTGGTAAAGCTGTTAAATATAAATGAATTTAAAACTATACAATGAACTAGTTCTTCAGAGTCAAGGCCTGGCTGCTACAAAGTTTAATTTTTACTTTTCTTTGGTTAAAAATCAAAACTTATTGTAGCTCTCTGCAAAGACTGTGTGGTTTGTAGCAAATTGAGGCATTATCAATGCATTATGAATGATATATGGCATCATGATTTTTCCATGAATCCAGAACCTTCTTTTTCAAAAAACTTGTGGAAAAAAGGATGATTTTATTTGATCAGAACATAGCTTGTATATAAACTATTGATCCATTACATTCTTTCATACTCTGCAAGGCAAGGGAGTCTCTTTATCATCCGCATTTGCCATGGTAAATTTATTTAAAAGAACACACTCTTACAAAAGGTAAGGAAATCTTACATAACATCGTGTCCTTGTGATATCATCTGAAACAGGCAGATCTGGAACCAATTTATTGAGTGTAAATTACTGCCAATTTTTCTTTGAATAACAAAATGCTCCAGAGATTTCTGAGATATGTAGCTATTGGGAGCTGTCTGAAGATTTTTATACATAAGGATTTTTCTACGTTTCTTTAATACATCTTTCAACTTAATCAGATACAAAATATGCACAACCTAGCATGCAGGGAAATTATGTGGATTTGTCACACTGCCTGAAGGACTTTGGGATCCATGAACCAATGAATGGATCACACTGAACCATGAATGCAATTTGTTCATCCGTAACAGAAAAAATATGGATATTTGCCATACAAATGTTTCAAAATCCCAGAACAATAAATAATTCTAACAAAATTTAGTTTAACTTATTCACTAAAATTTATTAATATCCTTTTTATTTTCCAGAACAGATTAAGATAGCATGAGTTTTCTGTATATGAATAGGGCAGTAACAGGCAGAACTGGTAAACTGTACTGCTGAATTATCATGCATCTCCCAATTGCAACAATTCAAAATCTCAGATGAAAGACAAAAGCTTTATGTGTTAAAATGGCTAGTAAAAAATACACTGATGGACCTCTTTCATCCCTGTCCACCCTTGGAATTGTTTATCACTGATGTAATACCAATTATAATCCCATACTGGTAAAAAAAACCCCTTAATTCAGCAGTATGCATCTTTTGAAAAAAATATTGTGAATGCTTTTAAAATAAACTAATTGTGATGATTTGTATGCACTGATTTTAACAAAAGTAAGAGGCAAGGCAAGGCAAGGCAAGGCAAGGCAAGGCAAGGCAAGGAAATTGTTGGTCCTGGTAACTAAAATATGAGACCTAGTTTCTTTAAGGAACCCTCCAGCCTACTGAAAATACAATTATATTGTTTGTTTTAACTTCTTCATTTCTATGTAAAAGTCAAACTATTGATTGGCTCTGGGCAGTGAACAGTGAGTAGCATCAGGTGAGCAGACCAAGCTCAGTGACCATGCCCAAGAAACTGGAGGAGACCATGAGTAACCTCCTTAGAGATAAGCTGCTGAGAGGAAGGATTGTCAGAGCCCCAGATAAAATCAGAGCTCTAACGAAACAGACACAGAGGAATCCCAGCCCCTGTAGAAATGGGGCTGGGGAGGTGATGGGTGGAAGGACTAACTGAAGTCGATTTTTCCAGAAATCACACATTTCAAAAAGTAGGATGTTTTGTGAATTCGGGGTCAAGTCATGAAACCTGAAATATTAAAATGTGTTATTTAGGGATCCTTATATTAATATTACAGGAGTTTTATCATACTTGTTTGTTTCTTCACCTGGAACAATACTGAGTTCAGGAAGTTCCATCCTGCTGCCACCAGTAGGAAAGAATAATTAAAACTACAGAACTGAAAAACACATTGCTTCTGTAAGTTTGTGTGGAGTTTAAAACTCAACAGGTGCCTGGACCCAGAAGCTCTGCCTCTTACACGAGCATGTCGTTTCTGTAAGAGTAGGAAATTCATTGCCTCCAGCTACCAATTACTTCAGCACTTATAAGCCTCATATCTCTTTCTTAGACAGGATTTTACCTACATGAAAGCAGATGTCTTGGCTTTCAGCTCCTTCTGACTGCATTGGTAGCCAATTCCTGCAGAATTTGGAGCCACAACTGCCTTTTGTTTATTTTGGCCTTTTTTTTTTTTTTTTGGTTTGGTTTGGTTTGGTTTTTTAACTTCAAGACAGGAAGACAATTCACAATCTAATTAAATCAGGCCAAAATTACTATAAAATTACCCCCAAACAAATCATGGTTCAGAAGGTTTTTTTGGTTTTCTTTTTTACAAAGTAACTATACCATGATGCTATTCCTTCCTTAATTTATGAGACTGAGGTACAGAGGATGGGCTATGCAGTCTTAGATAACCTGTTGTTGTTCATCTTAACTGTAAACAATGTCATCCAGGTGGTAAGTAGGGGGCCTCACTCCTGCTCTTAAACCTATGTGCAATCATAATGACAGTGCAGCCATCAGGACACCCTAAAATAAGTGCTCACCTCAAAAATGGTTAGGCAACCCTAGTCCTGTCTCCACTCTAAAATAATTAAAATAAGAGCAAGGGGAAAGGGGAAAGAGTTTTATATTTACCCTGGAGCTGTAAGTATTTTCTTACTCATGTATTTTATCTGTATATTTAATTTAAAAATATATATTATTACTTCTGAGCTGGGCTGTGGGGGAAAGACAGGACTTAAAGCAGTCCCAACTAATTAGAGCTGTAGCAAACTGTGCATTGATCATAACACTTGCAACAGTTTGGGAGAGGCTAAAGATTTTTATTACAGCATTTGAGGAGCAGTTAACCATTGATCCAACAGAGAGAAGGCTGCTGCTTAGAGGACTGCTAAAATATTTGCTGACAGAATTTTTAAATTTTGTGGAAAGGACAGAGGTGATTCTTTACTTTTCAAATTCTCATATGTGCAGATGACATATAGCATCTATAAATAAGAGTTGTTTTTTAAAGGATGAACTACATCCTTAACAAATCTGACAAATGTGCTTGCATATGTGTTCATAAACACACACTCCACAGCTGTGGAGTAAAGTCTGTATTTTAGGTCCACATAGAAATTATATATGGATAGATAGAAAAACAGAGTGGAGAGAAGACTGTGGAAAGAGAATTTATGAACTTTAGACATGGTTTACCTTACCTCATTTCAGCTATCTAAAACATAGATCCAAAGCAGTTCACCATAGGCAGCCCCTACGGTGAATGGCCAAAAAAAAAGGAGGAGCCCAGGCAAGGGAATATGTATGGAAGGGCTTGTATGTAAGGGAGACATGGTGAAAAAAAGGAATGTGGGTAGGTGACACAACATCCAATTTTGCCTGGAGTCCTCCAGGGTGTTTCTTACCCTCTATATATTGCTAGCATCATTTATTATCTAGGTTTCATTGTCATGTTTTCTGAACACATTGAATATTTACCAGTTTATTAAAATTTGCCTTTAAAACTATTATCAGCCATTTATCAGGATTTCACCTACACAGCACCACATTTGCAGGACATTTGCAAATGCTGAACCAGTGAACAATGCCTGTGCTACAACAGTGGGTTAAGCTGGCACGCAAGAAGAAAAAATTGTGTTAGTTTCATGAACATTGCCTTAGCAGCTCCCTGTCTCATTGCACACACCTTTAGCCTCTCTACCAGAATGTGCTGCTCTCAGAACGGATGAAGGCCTCCATCTTTCGGCTCCCGGAGCGTTCTCCCTTTATCTTCCTGTCAGCTTGTCTCCCTAAGCAGTTTGTAACAACTGACCTTCAATTTCCTAGAAATCAAAACATATAAGGGTATTTGCTAACTGCTGTATCGCTTTGAAGACTATCTCTGTCAAACCAAAGTTTGCACCTTGTCAAAACCAGAACCGCTGACACTAAGAAATTGCAATACTGTCCTTCACTTAATGTCTTGGGAATGCTGACAGGGGTGGATTGTGCACTTTGTTTACTTATTTATTTATTTTTGCTTATTTTGCACATAGCTTCCTATTAAGTTAATCAGCCTAATACTACAGGGACCATTCATAATTCACCACAGATATAGAGCAATGGGATTTCAGTGACCAAGGCAAGAATAATATGAAATGTCAACAAAAATGCAATGTCCAAGAAATTTTGATCAGTATTTTAGATTAAACATTAATGCATAGTAACTTCATATCTGTCATAACTTTCAGTGTACTTCTAAGTATCTCATAAAAAGTGAGCTTATAAAAATCCCACTTAACGTCCTCAAAAATCCACTTTTGCAATTCTTTCATTATTATAGATGTTTATTAATAGAGTAACCTGATAGAAAAAATCTGAGTGACTTCTTCTGGTTCTTATCCCCTCAAGTACTAGTAATCCCTTCAAATACTGCTATATTGTGTGTCCTACAAAAATCCCTTCTACATCTCACCAGGGGTCATAACAGAGATTCAAATTTATGCAAACTTATATACAAAATTAATCATAATCAGCATTTTGAACTGGCTTGTTAATTTAGGTTTTTATGTTAATTTAGCTGTGTATTAATTTTGTCATGCAATATTTTCATGGCCTTTTTTAATAACCATGTACCAGATGGTGTTCCCTTAAAACTAACCATTTAAACCACTTACATTTAATCTTTTCAAAGGTAAATTTAGTTATATCAAATTTTACCTTGAAAAATGGCTTGCAAAATATATTCAAGTAGTACAAATAGACAAACAAGCAAATAGACGAGTGAGAGCTCTATAAAAAAAGCTGAGTGTTTGTGTAATTAAACTAAAACTTATCCTTTATGTAGAAGGAAGCAAAGGCTTTGATATCTTGTTTCAACTGTATGCTTCCCATATTTATGGTTTTTCATACTGCATTTTATTTTTCATCTCACTCACTGTTTTCACTTATTTCAGATCAAATTGCAATCACCTGGTACAGAAGACAAGGACTAGCTCCCTTATAACAGTTCCTTATGAAGGGCAGGCAATAACAAAAGAAAACAAAACAAAAAACAAAGCAAAAATTACAATCAAAAGTCAAGAGTATGGGCTCAGAAAGAAAACAGAAAACAACTCTGATAATGTTAATATTATTCACAATGGTTTCATCCTGTAGCCACTTAAATCTATGCTTAACTTCATGTACCAAATGAATAACTTTATTGAGTTGTGAGAAATTACTCCTATGAATAAAATTTAGTGTGCATAAAGGTATAAAGAGGTCAGGATATTCATTCTCTTTCTATTACAGATAATTTTAATTTTCTTGAGTGTCATCTATGAAGACATCCCAGCTTTTCTGCATCCATTGTCATGGTTCTGCATTAAAAGCACCACAGGTTGTCATTGAAGAATAGAGTAAGAAAAAGGTTCTTTGGTCTCATTTTTATTATTCTCTCCTTAGTTAACTTGGCAAAGTAATTTAACATCTTTGTGTCTATGGAATGTAGTTACTGGGACATCTTTTGAAAAACTTCAAATTTATAGCTGAAAAAGGTATGCTTATTCAATGTAGTATCAGAAATACATTATATGAGAGAAGAGTAAAATGGAAAAAAGGAAAAACTATTTAAAAATAAACAGTTCCAATGAAAAGGGTGGGGGGGATAATATAATGCAAGCTTGCTTAATTTTGCTTCATTCACAGTGTCTGGACATTTTCTCCCTCATGAAATTGAATTTCAGTGAATTGCTTTTACTACCCATCCCTCATTCCTATGAAAGAGATGATCATAACACAAAATAAAACAGAGAACAAAGTGACATGTACATTGGCAGTGGTAGAGATGTGCCAAATACTGAAAAAATAAGGATCTGTGCCAAATACTGAAAAAAAGAGAACACTTTATTCAAACTGAATTGCAGCGCTCTCAGAGAAAGAGGGTGCACACATTCATTATTCAAGCAACCTTGTCCATTTTGTTATATCCCTACCACCATATAATCACTGATTAGAGGGTTTTCTACAGAACAGTACATTACCTGGGTTGTCTGTGACTATGTGACAGTATGCTTTAACCACTACAAAAAATCAATCCCATAAGGTGTTCTATTCCAGCCTCCATGATCATACCAGCATATCCCAAGCACATCCAGAGCTCAGAAAACAAGAAGCCTTCAAACTTTATACCTCTCCCATAAGCTCTCACAGCACACGTGTAAAAAAATGCTTCAGGATATATCTGAGAGATCTACCCTGCATCACTGCATGGGACATGCTGTTTAATTTTGTACCAGCATCTTCAACACCGTTTGGAAAGAGAGGAAAAAACCTGAGCTGGTGAGTTCTGCCTCTCCCTTCCCATTGTATTCCAAAGGCCTGTTGGTGATAATGTCTGAAACTGAAGATATGCTTTATCTACAGACTGTAGATTCATCTCACCTGAGCTCTTGAACACTGTAGCTCAGCCTCCACTCTCCCACCTTTCATGACTAAGACACACCAAAATGTTCAGTGGTTACCTTCATCACTGTCTCTTTTGAATAGACTAGCAAGCTGCTCAATTTCCAGACACCCAGAGACACATCACAGGCCATGCAGAGGAAAGAATGATGAGGCAGAAAGTCCTTTTCTGGACTGGTCACATGAATGAAGTGTGTGTCCATATATGGTTCTAGATATGTAGGAAGCAAAAGGTTTAAATGAAGGCATTCTTTCATGGTGTCAGTTTAGGAGACAGTACTGTGAACATTTTTGTTTGTTTGTTTTTGCAAGGGATTTGAAATACAGTAAACTAAAATACATTCACTGTGGCTCATGGAGCTCATGGCCAAAAAGCTGACAAAGGGCTACTGGCATCTAGTGTTCCCTGTGGTTCTTCAGAGCAGCTGCTCAAGGAATCACGCAGAGGACTCCACCAACTCATGCAGCTTCAGCTCTGGAATGAGCACTGACTGCTAAGTCAGCAGGAAGATGAAGATTGGAAAAATCAAGAGACAGTTTTCTAGTTAGAAATCCCATGAATTAATTTGTAGAACTGGTATGTGGCCCTAAACTTATAGAAAATCAACCAACAGATGTCATAACTAATCTGCTCCTCAAGGTAATGCTGCAAACCAAAACAGGATTTGTCCATTCAGGTTTTTACACAAAAAACTTCACAGGGCTGCCTGCATTCTTTAAGGAAAAAAAACACAGGCAAACAATAAAAGGCCTTCCCCTGTGCTTAAAGCTATTTTCCTGTGTTTGTGGTTTTTTCCCTCACAGTGTGTCCTGTAGCTTGGCTCCTCACCCATTATAGGGCTGGGCCTCTCAAAAGTTCCCTTTGACATTGGTCCAAGACAAATCTGTAAAAGTGGATATCAAGGATGTGTACCTGAGGCAGAATGCAATCCACATCCACATACTGACTAATCAATATAGGCTGTTGCAGACTAATTGTGATACTGTTCAGTCCAAAGACAATTCTTGGCAATTCCCATTCCTTAGAGTCATCTTACTTGGAAGACACATAAAGCTGAGGCAAAGTCAAGAATATTTCATTTTCTTTCTCCATGCTATAGAAACATAAACAATGGAAACATTCAAGGTGGAAAAGTCTGGAACAAGAACCTGGCCATTTTCCTGGAGGATGGCCTGGTTGGTTTGTTGAGTGGGACGGAAAAGAGGGGCCAATTGCCAAAATCCTGGTTCTGCAGAGTTTTCTAAAAGGTCCTCTTTTTCCCATACATAGGCCCTAAACAGGTATCTTTGGCACTGCATTTGAAAATGCTAAAGAGAAGAATATTGTAATAAGACAGGGCATCTGCAGCTGCAGGAAATGCTTAACAAGTCAAACATTGCTGTGATCAGACTAGGGTAAATATTTAGTAGTTGCCAAGGCCGCTAATCCAGTGCTTTCCAGATAATTTAATTGTATGTAAGTATACTAAATTATTTTAAAAAGTTTGTGTGTTCATCAGTGCATTATAAACTGTTACTATAAAATACACTAGGACAATTTCCTTTTATTTCTAACTAAAGACATCTTTGCTGTTTAGCCTTGTATGTCTTCACAACAGGAACGCCATTGGTTCAATGGTCAACAATTTGTTCATCCATTGCTATAGCTTCGTCAAGTAGAAACTGTCAAGTCAAGCAGTGAAGAACGATAATTACAATTTTGTGTCATGGGCTGAATGTGCAATGTTTTCAATGAAAAAATGCTGTTGTAAGAAAAATAATTCTGACACACTTAGGTGAAATATTTCTGAACTACTTCATTTCCCTTCTCATTTCAGGCAATTGTGCCCATTTCCCCCTTCACTTATTTCTCCATCTGATTTGTAAGGAAACATAAAAACTGTGTATGTTTCACAATCATCTGGTTACTCCAAACTCAGATTTTACATTTATGTTCACCTTATTACCAACCACCTGGAATAAAATGCAAGTGAGCAAGTGGTTTAGCTTAAACCACAGCAAGTTAAGATAAAAACGGTGAAAATGCTTTCCGTAAAATGAAAGTTGGAACTACTCCATTCTAATCAACACTAAGTTGATGGCAGGACTGGAACACCATTCCTATAAGGAAAGGCTGAGAGAGTTGGGGTTATTCAGCATGGAGAAGAAAAGGCTTTGGGGAGACCTTATTGCATCTTTCCAGTACCTTGAGGGGGCTTGGAAAGGAGTGAGAGTGACTTTTTATACGGCAGATAGTGACATTACAAGGGGCAAGGGTGCTAAACTGAAAGAGGGCAGGCTTAGATCAGATGTTAGGAAGAAATTGTTTACTCAGCAGGTGGTGAGGCACTGGAACTGGTTTACTAGAGAAGTTGTGGACTCCCATCCCTGGATGAGTTCAAGGCCAGGGTAAATAGGGCTCTGGATAGTGGTCTGGTGGAAGATTCCCCCAATAGTAGAAGAATTAGCAATTTTATTGTTTAAAAATGCATATGATTAATAACTGAGCTTTACAATTATTTTCATTTTGAGCCTACAGAAACAGTTCAGATTTCTTATATATTAAATTTTTCTCTATTTCTATTTCTTTGCACCAACTACAATTTTAGTTTTCGTATTAACATCCTGTGTCCAAAAATACAACAGGGAGAAAAATCCACATGAACATTTAAAAAAAAAAAGCTTTCATAAGATACACGGTTTCTATATTAAAACCACAGAAGTAGTAGGACTTTAGTGCAAAGGTTCAACATCTTAATTAAGGCCAGTTGGTAACTCACAAGACATGCCACCTACATCCTTATTTCTAAGTTCTCAGTAGCAGTTACTATATTAAAATTAATTGCTCAATGGCATTTTGCACAATGAAGATAACATTGAAGAAAATGTGCATATTCAGATTCATAAAGAGTTAATTAATCAATAAGCAATTTATACAAGTACTCATTATTGTATCACAAATCAAACCTTTTAAACAAGAACGAAAAAACAATTTAGGATGAAGTTCTATCAGTTACATTTAAAGTGTGAAGATTATTACTAATTATTGAATATATAGTTAGCAAGCCTGACCTTTGCAGACTGTGCCCCTTGTTCTGCTCTCAAGTGGACATTTCCAACTATGGCCAGGTATGTGAGTGCAGAGTTTTACTATATCTCATATCTATATTTAAACTTTATTCTACCATGGTAAAAATTGCTTCTACACCACTTCTTAAGTTTTAACAAGACATGTCCCTGGCCCCAAAGGGTTCATAGCTTTAAAGAAACTTGTTAAGACATGTTGGAAGACAGTAACTCAAGAAAGGAGACAAAGGCAGAAGGGCACTGCATTAATGAAGACAAGAGAGAATGAAACCCCAGAATATCATCTCTGTTTTTAACTGACCAGAAGTAAAAAAAAAAAAAAAAAAAAGAAAAAAAAACCAGAAGTAAAAAAAAAAAAAAAAAAAAAAAAAAAGACATTGACTCCTGCAAGTCCAGCAACAGTTGGTAGGGTAGGTATCAGAACCATTCATATGAACTTGTATGTGAATTCCTGACTTTAGGGAGCCACATACCTCCTGAATTCAGTAATGTTTGTGAAGACCTTAAATCATAAGATTTTCTCCTCCCAAGTTTGTGACCAATGGTCAGTTATCCATACTCTTGATTTTTGGTAATTTACAAGCAGGGCTGTAAGTGGCAGATTGTTTCCAGGCATGGAGGATCCCAGAGCACAGACTGCACTTTCTTACACGGTTCCAAGCCTGTGGCTGACAGCAGCCAGGTACAGGAACAGGGTGGTGGTTTTCAGCCATGTACCATTGCCATGCTGGAGGAGGGGGGCTGCATGCACTGCAGCAACAGAGATCCTGCCTGAGCCTCAGCACTCTCCTGGGCTTCTGCCAGGCATAAAGCTGGCATGCAGTCCTCTGCCTGCATCTGTCTGCTTCCTGGGGACAGGAGGAGTCAGAACACAGCCTGCCCTCGGACAAGCAGACAGCATCTTGCAGGAGCGCATGAGAGTATGATCCCAATGCTGCAGTGACGCCCCAGTCCAACTTGGTGTGAGGCCACTGGAAACACCAAGAGATACAGGGTGGAAAGTGAAGATGGAAATAGGATCAGAAAAACAATGCTGCTATATAACAGCTGAAGATCTCAGGGGAGGGCCATCCTGGAGACTGTGGAGTAAAGACACACTACAATACTGCTGGAAGGAAAATACATGGACACAGATGTGTACATTCTTATGATTGCTTACCAGGAGTTGGGCGGATAGGTCCTAACACCCAGACTGAAAAGACTGGATCTTGCATCAGAGACCCTCATGGGTTCAAAGGCACAACTTAAGTATGTCTTGTTATAAATAGCAAGTCTATAGCAGAGAAATTTTATAGAAGGTCTGACTTCCTTTCAAATTAGACACAAAAACAGAATTAGGGAAGGGGAAACCCAAAGAAACTGGGAAGTCAAACAGAGAATTAACTTTACCAGCCCACTATAAGAGCAGAAATAAGGTTTCTCTCACCCAACTTCAGAGATTTACATCAGAACAGGGAAAAGAAAAACTATCAGCATGTGAATCAGCTAACTTACTTCTAAGATGCACAGCAAGATTCAATGAAAAACATGATTAAAATCACCTGTTTCTATTTGTTGACCATACCAGGGGAATAAGCAACCCAGATATATGCATCTGCATTTAAGATGGCATCCATCTAGCTACATTTTAGCAGTCTGTTCAAAATTGGGTAGATGGATTCCAATGTATATCCCATTAATGGGAAAGTTTTCTGAGGAATGGTGGGGAGAAAGGGACTGAGGAATACTTCCATCTTGTCGGAACAGTTGAGGAAGGAATCTTGTTCTTCACTGACAAATGTTCTTGGTAACTTAAGAAAGTTGCTGTTTACTTAAACAATATCCTTCAGCTTTTCTCTGTATTTCCAATAGCTGAAACAATACTTTGGGAATCCAATTCAAAGAGCAATAATAGATCATAAAATTAGAATATGAAAAATAGTCTAACAATATAGACACTTATAGGAAGCCAGTAGCACAGGAATAAGAGAAGCATGAGAAGAAATACTGAATACATAGAAGAGAAGAAAGACATGGAAATACATGGTTGAGAGAGAAAAATTAGTTCAAGAACTATATAAGAAAAAAGATTAGGCAAGGCTGTGTAAATGGGATGAAAGTATTGAATTAAATATATGAAGAGAGAAGAAGCCAGAGGAGGCACATAAAAGACAGGAAGAAAAGAGATTAGAACAGCTTCTTGTCAGTATATTTGAATATCATGTTTTAGTAGTTTCATCATTAAATATTTTTCAGTCTCTTTCTCTCACATTTTAAAATGGGTATAAAATAAAAATATGTTCATATCTAAGGATTTTACGGAAAACAGGCTACTGGGTTTTTTAACTGTGTCACTTTTGAATATACAGCACATTGAAGTGTTTGAAACTATATCCATTTGTTGGCTTCCCTTCTGCAAGGTAACCTACTTATTTTTAAAAGCCTGGTATTTAATACACAAAATATAAAGCACAGACAAAAACCTAACACAAATAGACAAAAATAAAGTTTATGAATAATCACAATATAAATACCTTTACCAGGACCAAACATATTTTGAAGCTGAGTTGCTCTGTGTGAAGGTGACACCCTCTAAAATTAATTAAATATACAGTTTTAAGGAACCTTTATCGAGACATCCATTCACAATTTGTTTCAAGCACGCAAACGACTTTATCAATTATGTCTCTCAGGACCAGAATCCATACTGATTAATTCAGCATAGATCTGCTGACTTCAGTGACACTACTTACATTTACTGTGATAACAGTCAGCAATGTTCAACGAGAACAGTACAATAAATCATTCACCAGAAATTTTTAGTTATATCACTTCAATAAAAGGTCCAGGATTCACTGATTAACAACACTGAAATAACAGATTCAAGTGTGCATACAGGAAAGAAGAGAGAAAGGCAAAAGAGAGAAAGAAAGGGAGAAATAGAGGGGGAAAATATTTCAGTGCAATCAGACACTGTTGGCAGGAGTGGACCAAGAACATTGCCAGAATTTATGAAAGACAAAAACCTATGGCTCTTAGCAGTAGGTCCAACACATTTGGTGTAGATGCTCTATACTGTGTTTGGGTTAATTCCACTTCTTTTTTGGCCTTTTTGGATTCAGTGGTAGACAGCTATATAAATTAGTACATCTCTGTAATTTTCTTTCACTCACTCACCCATAGTTATTCATCTTTAAAAACAACAATAAAAACCCACCCTCCAAATACTCTTTTCTTGTGCCTGACAATTTGGGAACTACTTTTCTAAGGTCTGACAATTTGGGAACTACTTTTCTTGCAATTTCTCATATTTTGTATAGTGGTGTCAAAATGTGTCTCTTCAGAATGATGACAGCCACCTGCAGCTCCTAACAGTAAAACCCCACATTTTCACAGAATATTTTGCCCTTTGGTAATATAAATGTGTTTTCCTCCTCTCACTCCTCAGTTTGAGCCCAGAGTACATATCAAGAGCATGATTCCATTCTCACATATGTTTTACACTGATACAAGGCCATTGATATGAGCTGAGCTACTGCCAACATACAACTCTCTAACTCAGGTTTCACATTTCTTTAGAATATTAAGTAAACTTAGCTATTCCCCTGAAATTCCATGCCAGAAGACTAATAAAATTACCTGAAACACATATTTAAATACATCCAAAAAGCTGCATTCTTAAAATTTGAATGATACATTTACATTTGTTTTCCTCAAGCAGTTGAGCTTCACAGCACCTCCTTGCAGAACTGTGGACCATGAACCCTTATTGACAGTCATATGAGAAGTCCTCACCATGTCAGTAAGCAGCATTTGTCATTCATGCCTTTGGCTGCTACTTTCTGATGCTTCCTATTTTTCAGATATTTTAATAATTTTTACAATATTATGTCAAAAGTGTGTCTGACATATACATAAACTTTTAAACAGACTGCTTCAATGAAACAATTTACTCTAGATGCCCACCATGCAGCCATGAAAATGATTTGGTTAAGAGAGCATACTTTTTTCTTCTACCAAGTACTCTCTTCCAAATCTATTCCCAATTCTAAAATATTTGTTTAGTTTAAGATAAGCCTTGCCCATTCAATCACATTTTAGATACTGGACAATTTTAGAATAGGACATAGCTTCTTCCTCCTTAAAGATGTGGGGAATTGAAGATAAGATGTTTGCAAAACTAATGGTATTTAGATACAGAAAAAAGACCTTGAGAATTTTCTCCCTGCATCTCAGCTTGATCTGAATCTGGACTATATTCTCAAATTTTTAAATGTGAGCACTCACTTAAGGCAATTATGGGCACTCAGCCAACATTTTAAAACTGAAATAGATGTTCTGACATTCTGAACAATAATGTTCAGTGCTTGCTTCCAAATTTCAACTGATTCCAGGATCGCTGGGAAAAAACCCTCAGATTTTCACCTCTGAAAATCTACCTCTCTGTCACTATTAAAATATCCAAAAGAATGAAGATCAAAATGGTTGTACTACCCTGAAGTTTTATTCAGCCCCACATTCTGTTTCAGAAGTGACTATAAATGCTGAAGGAGGCTCAAGATTCTCCCCTAATACATTCCCAACCTCTAATTACTTCCAGCACAGGGGAATTCCTGAAGTGGATATGACTTGCACACTTACTGAAAAACCCCAGCATCACTGTATTTCTCTTTCATATGCTTGTCCAGTGCCCCTGAGTCCACAAAAATTTGTATTTTTTTTTATTTTATTTTATTATCTACAACATCCTTTGGCAAGGAGTTTCAAAGGTCAGTTACTTTCTGCCAGAGCAACTCTTCTGTTTTGAGCACGACTCCTTCCAGCTTTTTATGATGCCTGTTGTTCTTTTGCTAGACAGTAAATTATCAATCCCCAGCCTGTCTTTCCTTGTCAATCTTGACTCTGTAGTATCTGTAGTACTAGAATCTCATAACATGTCCCTTTTCCTTCCCAGGGTGAAGCTTCCTGATGGACTCCGCTAATCCTTGAATTGCCTTTCCATGAAAATACTGTGTATTTGAGAAAATACTATCTGTAAAAACTCATCATAATAATTACTTTTTCTAAAAATGCATATGCATTTGGATCAAACAAGCAGGCAGGAGAGGACTGTGCTGAGACTTCAATGCCTGTTCTTTTGCATGAAATTTGGAAGCCTGAGCTAGGATGCAGCTTTTTGTTACGCTGAGTTTCTTGGGAAGAGCTATGTGCCTCAGAAAGACATCATTCTTGGAAAGGGGCAACTAAAAGCCCCAGATAACTGGGGATGCTGCTACAAAGGATATACTTGAAACATTCCAAAAATTCATTTCAAACTATTGCTTCCAGATGCTCAGGATACACAGTTCTGAATCCGCCCCTCAAAGCAAGCTCACAGAAACTTCATTTTAAAGAGACAGGCAGGCCATACTTTGTCAGCAGCAGGAAAGCAGTAACGGTGCCACCATACCATTTGTACATCCCCTCACTAGAACCAAGGACATAAGACAATAAAGAGTCACTTGGATTCTGATCCTAATTTAGAAAATTCCTCCTGTGTTTCATGCTGAAAAGACATTGCGGACCGGGTGTCCCTGAATGAGGCCTAAGAGGAATAACAAAAGCTGTTGTTAACCTTAAACAAATGCTGCTGTCCTTTTTTCTGGCTTAGAAAGTTATAGCAAGGAAAAACGTCAGGTTCCTAACCCTCAAAAAATGAATTTGAACCCAAGTCTTCTGCTAAGAACTTATTTAAACAAGATGTTTGTTGTACAGGTATCTTGATCAACATCTTATAACAGATCACAACTGAACTTGGTAGAGACAAGCAGCATAATTTGTGAATTTTTCTGACAGTTCTGGTTGGGGTAGAGATAATTTTACTCATAGTAGTAGTAAAGTGCTCAGCTGTGTTTTGGATTTGTGTTTTAAACAGTGTTGATAACACAGGGATGTTTTCATTATTGATGGGCAGCCCCTGTACACAGCCAAGGCCTTTTCTGCTCCTCACTCCCCTCCATCAGAGAGGAGACTGGGGTGTTCAAGGAGCTGAGGGGACACTGCTAGGACAGCTGAGCCCAACAGACCAAAGGGACATTCCATACCATATGGGGTCATGCTCAGTAAATAAAGTTGGGGGAAGTAGAAGAAAGGAGCAAAATAGGAAGTAATGGCATTTATCTTTCCAAGCACCAATGACACCTAATGGAGCCCTGCTTTGCTGGAGACAGCTGAACACCTGCTGGCCCATGGCAAGCAGTGAATGAATATCTGGGTTTGCTTTCCTTGCATGTGCAGACTTTGCTTTATCTATTGTTATCTCAACCCATGTGCTTTCTCACTTTTACTCTTCTGATTCTTTCCCCAACACGACTGAGGCTGAAGTGAGTGAGTGGTTATGTGGGGCTTCGTTGCCAGGTGGGGTTAAACCACCACCATTTTAAACACTAAACTCTTACAGCAGAAAGTTAAACTCTAGACAGGTTTTTCAGTCCTTCATTTCCATTAATGCAAGGAAAAACTCAACACAAGACATCATCTTTTAACACTGCCCTTTGTGATTAGTGATGTTAATGACACACAAAGTACATAAAATTACTCTTCTCTAGCCTACATAAGCAAAATGAAGAGCATTAAAGATGGATTCAGCATTAACTCTGAATTTTGTTCCTTTTAGTAGAACAAGCCAAAATGACACAGGGTTTGTGGGTTTTTCTGTATTTATCATAGTTCAATTTGATTAATGACTAGGCAATATTTTAGAGTACATTAATAACATCAGAGATGAAAGCGCATTTTTAAAATATTTGTATTCCTCCCAGTATAAAGAGGATTTCAGTGCATTTAGATAATTAACATGAAAACTGTGGCCTTATTTTTATTCCGACCTTTGCATAAATATTCTCCAATTAATTTTGTAAAGTTTATTATACAGCCCACGTGTTGGGACTGCAATGAGTTTCTTGTAACTTTACAATTGTACACCAGTACAGCCAGTTAGAATCTCACCATCAGACTATGTGCATGCATGAAATAGCGGTAAGTTTGTTATCAAATGACAGCAATTATATGTGCAAGACATAAAGTATTGAAAATATTGATTTCATAGCTTGAAAGGCCATATTTTTTTTTTCCAAACACATAATAAACAGAGGCAAAGAACATCGAGTCATCTACAAATGTTACCGGTAATACAAATACTTCTGAGTATCCATTTAAAATGCAACTGAAGAAGAACAAATCCAGGAAATGTGCCATAGAATGACACCGGTTAAAATAAAGAACTTCAAATATTTATACAAAATTAAAAATTAAAAGCAAAATAAGTGAAATAGAAGGCTTTCCAACAGAAGAAGGCTTTATGCGATTGCCACAATGGAAGTGTAGTAACATAAGAAAAATATTGGATAAATATTAAAATAAATATTTTTTTAAAAAACCTACAATGCCTTTTAAAGTGCCCCAGAATAAAAGAATGAACAAGTTCTGTGAGGAATCTGGCTTTGTACAGAAAAGATTCTATAAATTCCAGTGTGAAAAAAACCCTCTAAGTGAAGAGGGCTGTACTTGAGAATGGAAGCCCAGAGCAGAAACATGTCGAAAAATGCAAGTCAAAACTAAGATACTAAGGGTACAGCACAGAAGTAGAAAAAAATCAAGAATATGTAAAAAACAGGATAATAATAAGTTTTATACAACCCAATTAGAAACAAATCAGATATGTAAATCGCAAAGATTAAAAATACACTTTCTCAGAACTATAGGAAATGAGTTCTTGAAACAGAACATAATTGAATGAAAACTATTTTGAGAAATGAGTGTCACCTTGGAAGACACAAGACAGCCTTAAATCAATGAGCTCAGCTTGATAAACTGGACACCATTATTAAAACAGAGTTTAGGCATAGTTTTAGACTTCAATTGCAATAAGCAGAAAGAAGTCAAGGAATAAGGATATCCAAATGAATACGTAAAGTGGTCTTAAAATAATGAGGTTAAATGCATCTAACAAGATAATAAGATATATAGAAAATGTCACAACACTAACTTTTGGGCAGAGGCCTTCAACAAAATGTATGTTAGTCAAAATGTGGTATTTCTGTTCCTTCCAAAACCAAGAATATTACCATTGACAAATGCACATATGGGGGAGGGGAAGAGATAAACAAGGAAAGTAAGATGCAAACCAATGGGGTGAAATGAAAGGATTTGAGATGCTACTTGAGCTAAACAGGGAATTGTCATAATCTGAAAAGGCAGCTTTCAGGAAATGAGGGAAATTATCACAGACTTTAAAAGCAAAAAGGTAAAAAGGGAAAAAAGTGGATAGAAAAGGTAACTCATAAAAAATATAAAGTTAAAAATAGAAAAATTTAAAGAGCCTCCTTAAATATACCAAAAGCAAGAAACTTTTCAGAGTAACTATGTCTATTGGTAACTTCAGAGAATGAAGACAGAAACTAAGGAGGAGAAGGACATTGCTAGGAGCACAGAAGATTTATATGCATCAGTCTTCACAATAGAGAATGTTACGGAGATATCTACTCTTGGGTAATAAAAATTAGGTACTATCAGATGAAGAGGTGCTGGAACAAATCAATCATTTGAAAAGCAGGAAGCCACCAAGACTGAAAATCCTGAACAAGTAGTTGAGCTATGCAATCTCTAATTGAAAAACAACTCCTTTACTGGAAGGTTAGAGAATAGAAAGTGTTTCACACACATCATAAAAGGAGTTTAGAATGATTCACAGAATCAAAGATTCATAAATCTTACATCTGTGCCTAACAAATTAAAAATAACAAAATAAAACACTCACAAGTCCATGAGATGATAGATATGTGCAAAGGAAGATGATACCTCACTCATTTGCTAGAGTGTTTTCAACATACCAGTAAACTACTGAAGTGGTCAAAGGAGAACCAATAGACATCATTTATTTAAACTTGCTTGACAAATTTTCTCACAGGAGACTGATAAAAAGAATAGACATGGACAGCAAACTGAAGACCTCTGTTCAGTTTAGCAGCTCTCAGAAGAAGCAAGATATTAAAATGAATCAAGAAGAGATGATAAAGAAAAGCAATGTTATAAAAATCAGAGTTGCAGCCTGAACTGCTGTGTGCAGTGCTGATTTCTGCCTCTTAGATATCAGAAAACTAGGGGGTGTTTAAGAGAAAAGTGACAAGAATTACAGAAGTAGGGTTTTGTGGAAACAGAGTGGAATATCTTAAAAGGATATTAAATAGAGGCATGGCAAAAATATGACGTAACTGCTAGAAGTTAGCCAGAATCTCACTTCTCCCTGTACTAATACAAGAATACGGTAACGTATGAATATACTGAATTAAATAAAAATCTAACAAATCTAACAGAACATAAGTTTTCCCTTAGTATTTATGCTGTGGGACTCATCATTTAATAATGTTGAAATAAAAAAAAAATTAAGATTGAAAACAATTCGGTGCTTATGTGAAGAACAAGAATTTATGAAATTAAACTAGCTAAAAGAGTACTTGCAGGGCAACTTAAACTTATTTGGAGACTTAAACAGAGCTCTGCATACTAGAGACTAGGTGAGTTTTTTTTTTTTTAAGACAGATTGTCAAAAACAGTATTGTTCTGGGTTTTCTGCACCTTCCTCAGGAGCCTTCAAGAGCCACCATCTTTGGTAGGATGCCATACAGGCCTTACACGTGATTCAGACCCCTCCTGCCAAAACTCTGAGGGTCACCTGTTGCATGAATTTTACTGCTTCTAGCCCAGTTATTGATTTCATTGGATTGAATGACAACATCAAAATACTTAAAGATAGTAGCAGAATTTAGAATTACTTGTGAAAAATATTTGCTGAAGAAGCCATACAAAGAATGAAAAGCAAGTAAATCACTGAGTTTTTCAACTTGAAAATTGTCAACCAACCAAAGGTTTGATTGAATTTGGAAGGTGACATTATTGATGAAAAATCAACTTCCCAACAGTAAATTAGTATTTTTGCCAAATTTTTTCAATTTCAAAATAGAACATTTAATTGACCCATGCCTCCAGTTATGCTATGTATTCTTGAGCACCATCTACTGGTGCTGCATTATTAATTATCTATTTATGAATATATGAATCACTTCTCTAATAAAATTAATTAGAATCATATAATCTTTACAAGTGTATTTAAAACGGAGAAGGCAGAACATAGCCTATTATTTATTAAATTAATATTTCCTCTTACTAACAGAGAGAAAACTGATACTAGCAAAATTCACTTAGAATCTGAAATTTATAGAGAAATGCACTGATTCTCAATGGTTTGTAAAATCCTGGACCAGAAAATACATGCAAGTCCATGAATTTTTTTCCAATTTGCATTTGTTCTCAATCTGTTGGAACAACAAAACATTTCTCTTCTTATTTAGGTATTTAGTGAATTTTATAATACCTGTAATATGGCCAGCATGTTCCATTTTATTTTTTTGCTTCACACCAAGTTACGTAACATTTCTCTTGAAGTGGTCACACCAGCTTTGGATTTAACAACTTTTCTGACTTCGAGCTGGGAAATACAGGTTGGTGCTCTGCAGAAAAATATGTAATGCAGAGTAGAAAGTCTACTCTTGCCAAAGGGGATTTTGAAGGGCCTTGCATACCTGCAAAAAGTGGGATGTGGGAAACAGACCAATAGCACTTCTGCATAAACCAGGAGGCTCAGTGTAACTATCCCTCAACTCTCACCTGTAAATTGAGTCTATAACAACAGCTTTCTTTCTTGTGTTCACAAAAGGACATATCTAAGTGTAACTCTGGAGTCAGTTAAACATGATGATGATGATGATAATAATAATGAATAAAGTCCTTGTTGAAAATAATTTTAATTTTTTTAAAATGTGTGCCTTCAATATTGGAGATAGACTGTCTTATTTGCTTAAAGGAATGACACTGTAGACTGCAACAGTGACCTTTACTTGAAAAGAGTCCCCCTAAGGGTGACTGGTGATTGAGTAAGAGAACAGTTCATTCTCCAAAGCTACTTGCTTTAAACTGTGTCCTTCCTTTTCAAATTTGCACCAAAACTGTTAGTGATCATTCCAATTCCAACTGGGTTGAATCTTGTGCTATGTTCACTAAAATCTGGACTGAAATCATCTAGCTGCTGTCACCAAGATACCAAAGATCTCAAAGTGCTTCTGCAGATTTGAGGGGAAAAAAACAAATAAACAAGCCTTTTCAATTATTCTATCCAACATATTAAATTGGGTGACCCTAATTTTTCTCATTAATACAGAAATTACTTAAAAACATTACTTTCCTCCCTCTTTCCTAGTTCGGATCAAGCCCAGCCTTGCTGAAACAATTGCATTGAGTCTAGAAAGCAGAACTATAAATTTAGCATTCACTATGTTGTTCCTATCCCTACAACACTACTACTGAGCGACATAACACTTCTTTCAGTGCCTTGATACTTTCTTTGTAGTACAGATGGCACCCCGTGTACCATGCAGGGCTGACAGCCCTCCCATGAAACAGTGGGATTGCATTAATACATTATTCCGAGGCTTTAACGGAGGTACTCAAACAAGATTGATCTACTCAATATTTCCAAATTATGTGCATAGGTTCACTTTACGTCTGCCCTTCAGGCTGTAGCTTATGAATAAATGTACACACAAAACAGACCATTCCAAACACAAGTGATCTGCATGCCCAAATTAAACATATTGTCACATTTCTACCTACTTATTTGCAGACTTAAACATATCCCGACTCTCACTTCTAGACTATCAAAATAACAGTTTTTTTCTTTTATCTCAAATGCTGCATGACACCTGGCAAACAAAAATTTTTTTCAAATTAGCCTCAATTCCAGTAGAAAAACACCTGCAAGTGGATCGTAGATTTTGTGTACTCAGAAAAATGGTATAGCTTATTTTAGTTTGTCATTAAAACCTGAATTGTTCAAGTCTAATTGCACAAATCTTGTAAAGAAATCTTCAGACTGCTGTGTGCTGCCATCCCATCCCACACTATCCCATTGCTTCCCACCACTCTGCTCCTCAGCTGTCACAATTAAGCTAAGCACGACCTGTGCAACTTCCACACTTTTCTTCACTTTGTGGACAAGAGGTTAAGGACTCTTACATCCCAGATTCCTCTCCAGCATTGCCATGTCTTGACAAAATTGAAAAGTTCAAGTTAATCACTGGGTTGGAATACCTAGGAGATGTCTAAAGATAGTTGCTTACCATACATTTTGTATTCATTATTTTTTGATTTCCACTCACAATTAAAGGAGCTACAACTAGCCAATGCCATAGAAAACAGTAAAAGAGCTCACCCAAGTTGTTTTCTTTTATGACTTACCATACAGTTCTTCAGGCAATGTAAAGGAGATGAAAAAGTTGTTTAAATACTGCATTGTATGTACATTTTGATTTATTTTGCTCATATCACCCTGTCAATGAAGAGAACTTCCCTTTAACTACGTTAAGCAACATGATGATCATCCACAGATAGTATGGAATGTCACCAAATGTGAGAGAATTTGATTATCTCTAAGCCAGTAACAGTTCAGTTTTCATTGCATAGCATTTGCTGGGCATAGACCCTGAATATCTCTCACATTTTCCTTGCTTTGGGTAGATATTTTTTCTTTTATTTTGACAACAGGGATATAACGGATTTATGGGTGTAAAAGCTAGCAGGGATGTGGTTTACAGCTTATACCTATGGAAAATACAGTAAAAAAGCTATAACTGTGTTTTGGTTTACTTTGGTCGAAAGTGGATTGTGACTAGCCATACCTCTGACCAGAATTTGTGCAGCATGTAATTGTAATCATAAAAGCTCTGTGTTACTGGAATTCAAACCTTGCAGGGGCTAGAACAGGACTGTAGGGGAGAAAACCGTTTGCCTTAAGGACTGATTGGTTTGGATGTTGTCCAGAAATTTAAACTTTCATTTCATCGAGATGGGAGGTCATGTCCATAATCACACAGCCATATTTCATGAAAACTTTGTAGGCGTGGAGGGGCTGTATTGCCCCAAAAACTCAGCGGGGCCTTGTGCTCTCTGCAGAATGGCAGCAGTGGGAGCACACGGCAGACAGGCTAAGAGCTGCTGACTGACAGCAGCATTTATTAAAATGTCATCTCCTAATTTTCACGCCGGATATCTGTTTTGCAGACTGCCCCGATATCTCACGGCAGCGGGAAGAACCAGAGGACAACCCAAGCCGACCTGGGAAGCAAGAGGGACACAGGGGGAGGGGAAAGAAGCACACCCAACCATACCAAGATGTAGCAAAATTTAAAACAAAAACAAAAGAAAAAGGAGGGTGCCTTGCTTGTGGCAAAGCTTTTTTCCATGAACCTCCCCCGCCTGACCCCATCCGCGGCTGATGGTGCCACTTCAGCCGCTGTCGCCCCGCGAACTCCGCTCTCAGCCGGAGCAGCGTCGCTCCCGCACCGCGCCGGGCGAGCCCCGCCGGCTCTCCATCCTTCCCCGGGCGAAGAGGGCGGCCGGCGGCAGCCGAGGGAATGGATGCGGCTGCGATCGGGCACAGCCTTATCTCTGGCGGGGATCAAACGCGGCGTTAATTGCAGCCGCGCTGAGAAAATTGCTATTGTTTCTAGTCATAGGCGGGCGGCAGTTTGAGAGGGTTTATCCCGGGAGCCCTGTATCAGTTAATCTGCATCGCGGGGCCGAGCCGACAGCTCCCGGGGCTGCGGCGAGGGGGAGGTTGCGCTTTGGAACAAAAAAAACAAGAGGAAGGAGATCAAATGCGAGCTTCCCGCCCCGGCGTCCCCGTTTCCCTCGCTCCCCGCCCGCGGGTTTTTCTGACGCCGGAGCGCAGGCGGCCCCAGCGCTGGGAACGGCGGCCAGGAAAACGCGCCGGGCGCAGCGAGCGGCATTCCTGGGACGCGCCGGGCGCCGAGCGGCCGTGAGGCGCGCAGCGCGCCGCGGAGCCGCCCGCCGGGGCCGGGCAG
>VZUI01003697.1:0-14333 GCA_013401135.1 Cettia cetti
CGGATTATATCCATGTGGGAATGCTTGGCTCCTCCCCCTGGGAGGAGCATCTCACAATGGGCTGATATCATTCTATGGGTCATGTAATGGGTCCTTGATGGCCCATTAAACAGAGACAGCTCCTGGGGGAGTTATCTGTGAGTCATGTGGCAAGGCATTGATGAGCCATTAGCAGAAGATAAGGGAAACACTGCCCCACCTGGTTTCAACAGCTCATGAAGATGGTGATAGAATACATACTGTGGGCACATCTTACATTTTAACCTAGGATATTTTGCCAACAAAACCTTTAAGGAATAGAAAGAAAAGAGCAGGGAGAGAAGAAGGGTGTTGAGGCCCAAAATTTTTTAACCAAATGGAACAAGTGTTAAAATTGCTGAGAAAACTAAAGATCCAAACAAAATCCAGTAAAATTTCAAAGTAAATGACTGGTTTCAACATCTTTATTCTCCCATCCTGTACATAAGGATAAACCTGAGGATTCCCAGATTTGCTGAAAGAGAAAGATAGCCTGACTCTACACAGAAATCCATTAAGATAGTAAACTCCAACTTCAGATGCATTTTGTAATGCTATTTCTTTTCACGATTCTTGAAAATCCCAGGATGATAAAAAGTTGTTTTCATTTTTGGAAAGGCTCATTTCAGGAGTCTCTTTTTTTTTTTTTTTTCCCTTTCTTCTTCCTG
This sequence comes from Cettia cetti, assembly GCA_013401135.1. Lineage (NCBI taxonomy): Eukaryota > Metazoa > Chordata > Aves > Passeriformes > Sylviidae > Cettia > Cettia cetti. The sequence continues at coordinate 687 of VZUI01003697.1, forward strand.
CTGAGGAACACACCATGGATGGAAAGATAATTAGAAACACAAAAGGACAGAGATAGGAACAAAATAAAGTGCTAGATGACATTTTATTTCTCTCTTGCTGAAGAACTTGTTCTTGCTTTACTGGAGATCATATTTTAGGGCATTGGAAAAAGTTATTCAGGGCAGCACACATGTTTTTTTTTCAATACAAAGTAAAATCTTTTTAGAGAAATCTTTCTATATCCTATAAGAAGCAACATATACTATGGGAACAGCTTATATATTAATCAAGAATCATATCTGACTGACAGTGAGACATGAAGAGAGAGAAGAAAAAAAAGCAACCCAAATGAAATGGTTTAAATATGTAGACAATCCAGGGTCATACTACACTTTATTTTCTTGTTTAATGAGCACAGATGTGTCAAGTAGAAGTTACACCAACATATTTAACTAAAATACTTGCATACACATGCATGCAGACATTTACACACACACATGCAACACACTCACAGAGGAAAAATAAGCAAGGAAATTCTTTCCGATAGGCAGTTTCAAAAATACAACTGTTCTCCTGTGCTAGAAGCTATTGCCAGCCAAATAAAATATCAGTGTTCCACTAGGAAATGGTTAGTCAAACAGAAAGTGCAATGAATCTGCAGCTGATGAATATAAGGATTTCTCCATGAAATCCCCTGTGTCAGAAATTATTATAGAGGCTTTCTGTAGTTTAGGACATTCCCAAGACTGGTTACTCAGTGTTATGTAAATGACAAATGGTTAGGAAAAAAAAAAACCAAACTTGGAACAGATGAATAAGGCATTTGATTTGTAGGAAAAGGGATCAATATAGTTTTAACTAGAAGCTTGAAGTAACTTCTTGTGTTAAAAATATCAGCATCACAATTCCCTCCCTGTGGCTGTCATTATATCAATTTATAGACTTTAAAATACATTTCAGTAAGTGTAAAGAGTTAAAAGGTGTTTCCTTGCAAAACAGATGGACTAAATGTCACTGATCTTTTGCTTTTTACAAAGCATTATTTGGTGCATGGATAGCAGAATTATTACCTTTTATTTCAATGGTTTTTGTTCTTCTGGTATGAATGATTGGGAAAAAATTAATGATGTATATAAATACTGATTCAACAACATGACAGTTTGGTGGGAGGCATCTTTAGGGCTTTTTGTGTTATCCTTTAAAGAGGCTACTAAAGACTGAATTTACAGGCCCCACACAGATGTGTGTAGGGTAGGTTGAAATAAGGTTTTTCCGTTCACCACCCACACCCCATGCAAGAACCAAATGTAAGCAGTTCCCAAAGAGCTGATGAGAACCAAAAGGAGTGCAGATCACCAGGGAGTGGTGTGTGAAATGCAGACCCATTGCGTGCTGGGTCTGTAAAGGGAAGGAGAGATATTTTTGACATAAAGCAGTCAACTTCAGTGTCTCATAACCAGGGGAAATGGAGTGGTGAATGTAGCTTAATATTCATACAGCAAGGGAAAAGATCTGTGTGCAGTAACTCCTGTCTTGGCTCACACATCTCAAATGCCTTATCTGACCTGTGGTTCTCTGTATTCAAATGAATACTGACAAAGTCACTGCATAACCAAATAAACAAAGAATAAATATATAATAAGAATTTCAAAATTTGACCCTGTAACACGCAATTCTCTAAGTTGTATTTTCTGTTTATGGATATATGAATAGCCTACTCACCACTGGAACACCCACATTTTTGCTTTCAAATGTTCTACATGTCTTTCACCAGGCTCTTTTCTCAGTAACATGTATGCTACTTTTAACCCCTCAGTGAATTTTGTCTTCCTAGCTTATTTGTAGCCACTTTCTTAGCCACTTTCTATACAGTAAATATATTTGTATAATATGCCTTTAATACAAGAGGTCTAGGGAACCACATTGTTTTCAAAATATGGCTTCACTGGCTTCTAACATCACTAAGATATTTCCTCTGACTTAGGTTCAATACCTCCATTTATACATGCCTCATTTTTGTTTGCTTTTCGTTCTTTTTTTTTTTTCACCCTCAGCTGCTGTTAATCACAAGGCCAACTACTTTTGAGTTTTATTCACCACCCCATCCCTCCCTCCCACTTCCCCTACTCCCATCCTGAACTATGAGTATATGGTCATGAACAGACTGTGTTTTTTGGGTTCAGCATAATTCACACACTATTTTGTTCTTCTGACTGCAAACTTGCTGTGGTATGGATCAGATTATCACCAGAGCTGAGTGAACCAATTTGGATTAAATTAACAGACCATTCCTTGCCTCACACAGATCTTTGTTTGAAGTTTGAAAATGCAGTTTAATTTTTATTCACCTGCTGCTCACTTCCTGATTTTGGTCAGGACTGGAATGCTACAATATTAGGAGAAATTATGCTCCTTTGATATTTTCAGAGGAAATGGAAAGAGGAAATTAGAGATGAAGTATGGTCTTATGGTTAAAGAAACTGAACAAGGACTCTTGAGAAAGGTTTAATACAAGTTTGTGCCAAAGGCTAACTTTACAATTCAAGCCAACTGTCAGAAACAGAGAAATTGCTCTACTGGATCAGATCAGAGGTCCACCTAATCTTTTATCACCTCTCCATGTCTCCTTATTTCAGCTTTACAGAAAGATGCAGGTCTCTGAAAAAAGCAGGTAAAATATGCCTACAAGGGAAGTTTGTCCCAACATCTTATATTCTGGGGTACTCTACCCCCTTCTACAATTCTTAGCTCTTTCTAAATCACAATATTTTGCTTATTTTCTTGGCTGTTGCTGAGCACAGTGCAGAGATCTTCATTGAGCTGTCAGGTCTTTTTTTTCTGAGTTGTTACAGCTGTTTTCTCTTGTTCTGCCCCTATGATCAATGGGGGCTTTCTTGACACTGTCATCTTGTCTGGTCAATGCCCAGAACTAGAGGCCTTATAATTTCCCAGAACTCAGCAACTGCATGACTCAGAGCATGTGGTTATAATTGTGGCACAGTCCCTTTTCTTTCTCTGCTAGTTACAGTGCTTGAGCATGAATGATGTGTTCAAATGCTGCCTGGGATTTGAAAGGAACACTCCAACACCATTCTTTTCTTCAAACAATAGGTACTTCTATGATCGAGGTATCATTCCCCAGCCTTTTAGACCATGGCCACTATTATCCAGGTTGTTACAACTGAAAGGTTATTATAGCTCTCTAACAACTCCTGGAAAAGTGTCTGGCTGCTGCAAAATATAGCTGTTAAAGTTCTCATACTTATATGAGCAGGGTTTTCTCCTTCATATTGTTCCTAAAACATCTGTTGATAAGCAAAGGAAGACCCTGGTATGGGGAACAAGGAGCCCATACCTTGTTCCTTGGGGGTAAAATATCACACATCAGAAAGAATTCTGTGCTCATCTCACAATGCTCTGAAGAGTTCTGTTCCACATCATCTATGATTTCCTGACCTGTGACAACCTCATCTGTAGTGGAGGACCACTGCCATGAGTGGAATTAAAATGATTCAACCCTTTGGTCATTCTCACTGCTTTCTTTGTGAATCACTCAGACTATTAGGATCACATTTCAAATGTTACTTCTCATGCTGAATATTTCCCTGTGCAAATATTATCAGAGTTTGGAAGAACCAGATATTATTCATTGTCTCAAAATTAAATAAAAAAGAGATAATCTAATTTTGCTTCTAAATCAGGTTGTCTTCCATCACTTTTAACTTGTCTTTGTTCTGGAAATGATGCCTTGAGACCTTGGTCATGGTCTTGTCATGGCAATTGGTATTGCCCTGTTTCATAAAGGGTGTAGGCATAGAAGAAACAGCTGTAGGAACAGCCATTCTCATGTCCGAGTGCAAGGATAGGAAAAAAGCTTGATGATATGAAGGGACGAGGCAGAGCTACACTTATTATACTAGACTTGTACTGCTGCATGGCTGTTGTCTTAGGTTACATTTAAATTGCTCAAAGCATGCTGATGTCTACTCTTGAATTACAAGACTCCCTTTCCATGTACTGTGTGGAGGGGCACTGGGCTTAAAGATGAAATTTTGTTGAGAAGTGCAAACATATCTAGAAACTCAGATCAGCTTTCAACTCAGTAACAGAATCCAAAGGGATCTTATGCTAAGATGGAGAAGCCAAAAACTTATTTTGCCTGCCTTGTGTGCCAATGGCACAGTATCAGGGAGTCACAGCTAGTCTCATCCTGGCCATACAGTGCTTGAAAGGGGAGAACTGAAACCTTGTGTCATGCTCTTCTCTGGCCAGTACCCACAAGTAGACATTGTCCAGTTTCCCAGAACTCGACCCTTCTGTGATTCACATACTGCTGTAATTGTGGCTGTCAAGCCTCTTAGTCTTTCTACACAGTTCTGAAGGCCAGTTTATCTGTCCAAATAGTGTGTGAATGAAACATAGGAGAGACACTTTTCATCTTAGAAAAACATGTCAGGCACAAATAGAATCCAAGCACAAATGGTTGCCATCAGTAATATTTTGATACTGCAGCCATGTTTTGATTGTAAGTAAGCGTGAGAAGTAACATTGTATTAGTAAAGGTGATGAGTCAGGTGCCATTTCGGGCCACATGCAAGAGCCCCAGATGTCACAGAACAGGTGATGAACCTGGCATCTATCACACAACGAATGACAGAGAAACCACAGGATGGCTTGCAGTACTGTCAAGGATTTCTCAAGACTCCTAGCAAACACTAAAGGTTCAAAGGTCTTAAGATTCATATCCACTTTCTCCAGTGCCTGCAAAAATTAGTTTTCTCCATATATTCTATAGTTTAGAAACCTTAAATGTAACGCATGCTGAGCCTAGCCTCTGTCTTCCCCACTTAGCTGGTTTCCTACTCATTAATTATTTGTATGATTACAGCTTTGCCTCTGCATTTTTTCAGATTCCTAGGGATTTTTTTCCCATCCATATCACTGTAGCAGGTGCAGCATAAACTACTGCAGGAAATCCTTGTCACCTTCTATGGACCCTTCATTCATCTTATCTTTCAGGAAGGAGGAAAGATGATCATAACTCTCCATTCTTGCTCAAGGAAGGGACTAGAGAACTGCATCCAGAGATGCTACATTAATTTAATTCTTTTTCTGGCCTTAATTTGTTGCTTCTTTCCTGTGAGAATAAAATCTGTTACCTAAAAGAATGGGGATGGGGGAACCTTCCAGTTTCTTTGAGGACTACCACTTTAAATGCTTTGGTGTTGGAGCAGAAGGAAGTGAATGAGGCTGATGGACAGGGAAGTGCAGAATTTTTGAGGTTGTAAGGGCTTTAAAAATCATCAACAGAATAATTTGAACAGTCCTCACAAAGGCAAGAAACAAGTGCATAGAAAAGTAAAGCAAGGAGACTGATAGCTAGATAACTTTGGGCAGTCCCAAACCATAAACAGTGTATAATCTGAGAGCAAAAAAAAAAAAGTCCCATGCATATTCTCTCTATTCCTTTTAAAAACCAAAAATAATCCAATGTGAAGACAGATAACTAATCAGTACCACTGCCCATCAAATATCTCCAAAAACAGTAAACACCAGCTGTAGCTCAGTTAAAACTGACAGCTCATGAAGGACAAACTTTAGCTCAGAGCTGTATTTCTAGTGAGGGCCCTTTGAATTATTTTAAAGTAATTTTAATTGCAGAAATCAAAATGTTAAGTAACACAGAGAATAGCAGGAAAGAAATGAATACATTACAAGAAATAATCTAGTATTCTTTACTATTGAACTCCATACTTCAAAGATAGGTAATCCTTTCACAGCTATGAAACCATTCTGTATGCATAAAAGACCTTTAAAAAGGGGTCCAAAGTAAAAATTTGGATGCAGTTTAAAGAACCCCTGAGACTAGGGAAGCCCTCAGGTACCACAAAGACTTTTCTTTTTCTTGTACTCTCTTCTTCTATGAATAAATGAAAGAATGAAGATTTCTTTTCATTCTTTTCTCTGTCATAGAAGCTCAGGTCTTACACCCTAACCTTTCCAACTGCCACCTTGTACACTATACAAGTGTTGTCTTCTCTTCTTACTCCTCTGTCTGAAACCATAAAGGGTGACCTTGTTTTCCTTGTGCCTAGCAATATGGTTTATGGTCCTGTTGTGCTCTACCTACTCCTCTCCTTTTTCTCATATGGTTTTTCTGACACTAGCAAAACCTTCGATCAAAAAGCCAACCAGATGGGTAGCTAACTATATACTGGGGAAGAATGTGAAGGTTCTGAAATTTCACATGTCGGAATTAGTTAAAAGAACTATCAGATCCTTCTGCCTTGCATCAGAATACAGAAGCAGATGCTGAAATGTTAGTAATTGAACAGCTTTTTAAAAGACGAGGAAAAAATCAGTGGAATGAGTTAATTAGATAATGAAGGGGATAGATTTAGTAATTAATGCAGGTTACATAAAGCATTTGAGAATACTATGTAGAAAACTCATTGAGAAAGGTCCATGAGGGGCTTGAATGTTCTCCCCCTCCTTCTCCTGACATTTTTGCCTCTTTAATGTGAAATTGTTTCTGAAAAATGCTCCCAAAATTTTTGATAGAACTCAATATGTAGTCATCAGTGAATACAGAATTTTTTTCCTGCTTCTGAACAAATGTTTAAGCCATTTGCTTTGGCAAGAAGGGTGAAAGATCTTGTATTAGATATGTGCAGATTAAGCTTCTTGATAAGAATTCTGCCATGGGAATACACCTGGGGATCAGTGCCAGAAAAGAGGACATATTTCTGTTCCAGATGAAAGGGGTGCACAAATCTTACGTGCACACATGCTAGCCAAGATGGAGTGTTTTTCATCTCACATAATACTAATTACTTTTAGTTAAATTTCTGTCATATATATCCATTTTATCTTTCATAGGATGACCTAAATTTTTAACAAGCAGGATCCAGACTTTTAATGGATTAGAACTGGATCTGCAAAGAGATGGTGGAGTCTGAATATTTATCAGCCAATGTAACCATACAAGCAAACTTCCCAGAGGGTGATACCAAATAGCCTCTGAAAATACAACTTTAGCAGGTCTATAACTGCATATGACAGCTACACTGCTTAAATGAATTGCTGATGTTGAACACTGAAGATCTTTAAGATCATTCAGTCCCACTGTTAACCAAGCACAACCAAGTGCACCATTAAAACATGTCCCAGAGTGCCACATTCACATTTCCTGGACATTATCCAGGGATGGGGACTCAAACACTTCCCTTGACATGCTGTTCCAAAGCTTGACAACCCTTTTCATGAAGAAATTATTCCTAATAACCAATCTAAATCTCCTCAAGCACAGAATGAGTCCATTTCATCCATTCCATTTCATATTGCTTATCACTTAGGAGAAAAAAATCAAACCTTATCTGTCTATAACCTCCTTTCAGGTAGTTGTAGAGAGCAACAAGGTCCTATCTCAGAATCCTTTTCTCCAGGATAAACAACCTCAGCTCCCTCAGCCTCGCCTCATCGGACTTGTGCTCCAGACCCTGCACCTGCTCTCTTGCCCTCCTCGGGAAATGCTGCAGCACCTCAGCGTGTTTGGGGCAGTGAGTGGCACAAAACTGACCACAGGAATTGAGGTGTGGCACCACCTTTGCCAAGTACAGAGGGACAATCATTCCCTCACCCTGATGGTCACACTATTTTCAATACAGGCCAGGATTCCAGTGGCTTTGGTCCACCTGGGCACCTGTTGGCTCATATTCAGTGGCTGAAAACCAGCATCCTCAGGCCCTTTATCCATCAGGCATCTTTCCAGTCACTCTGTTCCAAGCCTATAGCACTGTCTGGGGATGCTGTGACCCAAGTAAAAGGCCTAGCACTTGGCCTTCTTGTACTTCATACAACTTGTGGTGGCCCATTGATCCAGCTTGTCCACAACCCCCAGCAGAGACCTCCTGCTCTCCAACAGATCAACACCCCTGCCCGACTTGGAGTCATCCGCAAGCTGACTGATGGTGCACACAATCCCCTCACTCAGATCATTGCTAAAAGTGTTAAACAGGACTGGCCTCAAAACACCACTAGTGACCCCTGCAATCTTAGCCAATGGGGAGCCTTCCCTAGCTGCTTCCCTCACCATCTGCATCAGGCAATTCCCTTCCACACATTCCAGGAAACTCATGGACTGTTTCCTCTCTACTGTGTTGCATTTCCAGTGGATATCTGGGAAGTTGAAGTCCCTCATGAGAAAAATTAGCAATTGTGAGACCTTAGAGAATATTTTTTCTGCCTCTTCAGTCTTTTTGAGAGTCTGTATTAGACTCTCTCCAGCATATCTGTCCTGTTTGCCTTTCCTCTGATTCTTACCCACAAACCTCAACCCTGTCATCACCATTTTTATTTACATTATCCATCTCTAAACAGTCATAACACTCTTTGACACACAGGACCATCCCACAACCTCTTGTTCCTTGCCTGTCCCTTCTGAAGGGTTTACAGTCATCCATTGCAGCACTCCAACTGTGCAACTCTTCCACTATATCTCTGTGATGGCAACTGTGTAATGGTTTTCCTGCTGTACAATGGTTCCAGCTCCTTGTGTTTGTGTGCCATCCTCTGTGAATTGCTGTAGATGCTGTTCACTTGGCTTATCAATCCTGCTGCCTTTTTGGTGGAAGAAGCTCCTATTGCTGCATGACCATTATCAGGTTCTTCTGTGATTTCGAACACTTCAATAAACCTTGCATCCTTACTGCTGCATCAATAGCCCTTGTGTCTTGCCACTAGAAGCCTACACTGCCTCAAAAGAGCAGAACTGAATGTTCAGACATCCAGAGATTACAAGGAATGATGAAGGGACTCTGTGGGAGAAGCCCAACACGTTATCCCCAAACAGTAGAGTCTAAATCCACAAAAGATTTTAAGCTATATTTAAGTGGTTTAGAGCAATTTAGGATATTCATATAGGCACAGTCTCCTGAAGTTTCCAGGAGTCTTTGTTTTCATCAGGTCAGTTCTGGAGAATGCTAATGACTGAATGTCTTCTGTCTTAACATCACTGAGGATCCTGGCAAGTACCTCATTCTAGGCTTTGATTAAGCTTGAGCTTTTGTATCTGCTTAAATGGGATGCTTAGTCACATCAAAACGGGAATTTTGGAATAGAAGCTGCACAGAACCAGCTGGAGAATTCAGAGGAGCTAGGGGCCTCTGCACATCACAGACAAGGATGCCCAGCCAGAGCCCTTGATGCTCATTTAGTTTTTCCTCTTCTGACCTTGTGGTTATCAGGGGATCCTTCCTCAGGAACTTATAAATATCATGCAATAGTTAACTTTGCAAGAATCCTAGAATCATATAATGTTAGAATCATTAAGTTTGGAAAAGGCCTCTAAGATTACTGAGGTCAAGTGTTATCTCAGTCTCTTCTGCCTCAGCAGTTTTAAAGATATTTAAGTATTCCTTGGACCAACAAGAAAGAGGTTGATGCTATAACACAGTAGCTAGAGCATTCATGTCCTTGGACACTCAACACATAAATTCTCCTCATGTGAATGACTTAATCATCAGACAAGAGAGTTCAGATTCTTCTTATTCTAGAATTTGGTTACTCCAAATGCCTAGACTCCTGTGTGAGAGCTTAAACCACTGCCCTTAGCAAGAAGAGGCAGGAGTGGCACCACCATAAAAAAATTAGGTTAAAAAATCCCTTTAACTGTTGACATGGTTTCAGATTATGCTGCCTTAATAGATGTGTGTATTGCCCTGTAAAAGAAACACTGATCTTGTATTTCATAAAACAGGTTAGGTAGATTTTTAAAATGCCTCTCTCTTCTAATGACCAGCATAGGCTACTCCCTGATTAACATGTCTGCTTTGCAGATCTCATGTGTGGAAACCTTCTTCCTTTTACAAAAGTGAAACAACACATTTGCTCTTACTTTGGGAGAATATTAAATTAATTTTAAGAATATATATCAAAAATGAGATAGAAACATTTGAAAACAGCTGATTATAATGTATTTCATTACACAGGTCCCTGCACATCTGTATGTGTTAAAAAGATGGCCACTGACTATGGAGTGAGATGCAGAAGTGCATTTGACACATATACATTAAATCTTCTAATAACAGTTTATGTAATTGAAACAAGCAAAAAAATTGTGGCACCAGGACATCTGAAATAATTCTTTACCTTTGTACAATTAGGACTCCTTTGCAGTTGTCAGCCATCACAAAGTGTTGGTGAAGGTTACCTCCACCTAATGTGCGCATCATAAAGTTAAATATTCTATTTGTCTGGAAACAACTGGTTAAGAAACAAATTATATCTTGTATGATAAATCAGTTCTTCAAAATCACATTCTTTTGTATGAATCTCAATGTAGGAGCTTTAAAATTCAGATACCACACAGATGCCAAGAAACCAAAGAAAGCCATTCTTCATAGGACTTCACTGTGATAATGACCAGAGCAGTGGCAGCAGAACTATTACAGATGAGCTGCACTGAATATGATATGAGTTAAATATCTGAAGTACAATTCATCAACAGTGCATAAATAAGTAGGAGTAGACAAAGAGTGAAGTAAAAAATATATACTTTGTTCTAGCAAAGCATTTAGTAACTTTCCATAACCCATTTCATTTTTCCACTGATTTTTTTGAGCCAAACATTCAAGACTTAGTTGAAACTGAAGATAATGTTAACACTTTGTCAAGTATTTGAATCCCTTCCAGTATATTGTAGTATAATCCGCTGTCCACAAACATCCCCTTCATTATTGCCTAATTACATGCAAATTTCATAAAATGAATGAGTTTTAAGTACTTGTCAATCTGTCATCCTAGGAACCACTGAAACATTTTGACTGCTAGATAAATAATCAGCAATAATCACACTATGCAAATTTGATATTTTCTGTACAATTATCTGAAACCATAAATAACTGGACACAAAGACATTTGGCATTCTCTCAGAAAGACTTGACCTACAGGCTTTTTTATTCCAAACAAACATGCCAGCAGAATTTTTAAATTTCTGCCTAGCTAAATGTGACCAGTAGAAAAAATATTATAAACATTTAGTGTATTAATATTTTATTACAACCTGGAAAGTGTTTCTTTCTTTTTCTTTATTAGGAAAAAAAAATTAACAGCATTGTTCTTTCTCAATTATTTTTACTTACACAATTTTATTTCGTTAGTTTTAGTTTTAGCTTTTCATCTGCAATTATCAAATCATGTTTTGGTTTTTGCTTAATATTTTTCAAGTAATAAACAAATGAAGTGTAATGTATTGTTTACTTTTAAGATTCCTCCCCTCTGTACTTGTTGTAGATCTTCTATAGTGTTTCCTACAATGATTCATTTTGACATTTCTAATGCATTGCAGGCACTTCAGCAGAACCAGTACCAGGAGGCTAATTATCAAGATTACAGACAAGCTCAGAAATACATAAACAGGGAAGGCAGGTGAAATTGTGGATTCCAAAACTAGTTTTGTTTCCTGTTTACTCTGGGGCTTGCATATGTGTGTCTGTGTGCATATATGTACATATGCAGCTCGTTGTGTGTATTTTGTGAGTGTGTTTTAAACCCTTAAATGTTGGCTCAGAATCAAACAGTAATAAAGCTCTTGAAAACACAAACAAATAAGGAAGTGGTTTTTCCTTTTACCAGCTTCAAGTTTATTCTGAGATAAATATTTCCACTAATGTTTATCACTGAAAGAGCACAGAGGGTAAATAGTAGGAAGATATTAATTTATAAATGAATGCATATTAATTAAAGTTGCATCATTTTGTGTAAGAACTCTTAGTTGTAATCTATCTGACACTGAAGCTCAAGAATCTGCACTATGATAACAAAAAATTTATTATATAGGGCTTAATGTCATCCCTTTGTTCTTTAAATTTTCCATAGCTAAGATACTTGTTTATACAGAATTATTTATCTGATGAATTTCAGCAATTATGAGATCTCAAACTTGGATATGGGTTAGATTCACTAAGACACATACAGGAAATAAAAATAATCAAATATCAAAGTTTTATGCTAAATGACAGATATTTGTCAAAACTAATCTTGAAATCACACAATTAAACAAAATGACTACAGGAATTTTGAGATTTTTAAAAATTATAATGTAGAGTACAAAACACTGTTTCAGGTGGTTGAACATTCATGCTATACTAGCCAGCAGACTTACTGCTGCACAGCAAAAACTGTGAAGACTTCAAGTTATTGATCTATTAAAGGAATCATGGTTTACTGCAAAAATATGAGAACTATTTAAAATAATGAACAAGTGTGGGGATATCACAATTTGCTCATGAGTCATTTGTGAACTGCAAAAAGCTTACTGAAAATTATTGGGCTATGGTGCTTGTCAAACTATTTACTTACCTACAGAGAAGCATGCAAAAGTGTTAATAGATCAATGGTTCACTTTTCAATATCTGCCTTTATATTTCAAGAGGGCCTTTTTATATATTTGCTTACCACAGGAAGAAATTAGCAGAAAAATTATCTGAATACAAGAATCAGCATCCCACTTTTTATGAGAAGATTACCTTTTAAGAGATGACTAGGTAATGATAATCTTTAGGAAATGATAATCTTTATTTCTACTTCACACCAAGCTTTGGCAAATATGTGATGGCAATGTAACTTTCAGTATACAGGTACAAAATTGCATCTCTGAATGAGCCCTTTTTCTTAACAGGGATCTAAATGAAATTATTTTCTATCATCTTAGCTATTCGGTGTTCAAATATTTGAATTCAACAGAGGCGTGTTGAAATGTGCAGTTGCAAATTGTTTCAAGACCTCACAGAACCAGCAACAAGCCCAGCCAATAAATGTGTACCTGCTGGATAAGAAAACATGAAATGTGTGTAAGGCTGCCCTTTCCCAAAACCTGACAACATAAGTAAGAACAAAATTATATTTGCATTGTGATTACTTAAAGATTCTACAAACCAGAGTGGTCCACGCAGGATCCTTTAAATTGTGATTAGTCTGGATTCTCTAATGGCAAAATATATTAGGATTCTGGATCCAAAATATTTTTGTAAATAAAGTCTCTTGTGCCTATTACACATTCCTTTTTTTTTTATTGCTGTGTATATACTCTACATATTCTGTATGCTTAAAGTAAAGATGATTATTTCAAAAGCAGGTTATAGACTGCTGAAACTATTGTCATTAGCTGAATAGAAGAATGGCATCATGTAAAGAAAAATGCACACAGATAAAGATGAATGAATGAGCCACAAAAGACAGATGAATTAATTATTTTCAACAGTATAAACATACCAGGAAAGGATTTTCTCTTTTAAACATTCTTTCACTAAAAAGTGATGTGTTGTTTTTGATGAGGTTAGAGGTTTTTTGGGGAGGAAAGAAGCATTAACAATGCCTATTTATTGCCAAATAAGTGCCAAGTCTTACCTAGAGCAATGACTGTCATTGATAATGTAACAAAACCTACAATTAAAAATATATGCACTTTCATCTGATGTCATATAATATAATATTTAGTGCAAAATTGATGGAGAGTTAATTATACATGAGTATAGAACTTATATTGTGTCCAAGTTACACACCCTTCAAATTTTGTTGCTGGTCACTGAGAGCAATCCTTCCTTCCTTCCTTCCTTCCTTCCTTCCTTCCTTCCTTCCTTCCTTCCTTCCTTCCTTCCTTCCTTCCT